>JAHDVE020004996.1:0-25419 GCA_022606495.2 Halesus radiatus | reverse complement strand
AATGCTGTTGTTTTTTTAGCTTTCTGAAATATATGAGCCGTGCACAAATTCGCTATCTAAGTTCAACAAAATGCTGTTGTTTTTTTAGCTTTCTGAAATATATGAGCCGTGCACAAATTCGCTATCTAAGTTCAACAAAATGCTGTTGTTTTTTTTAGCTTTCTGAAATATATGAGCCGTGCACAAATTCGCTATCTAAGATCAACAAAATGCTGTTGTTTTTTTATATTTATGAAATATATGAGCCATGCACAAATTCGCTGTTCCTAGATCAATCTACAAAAACCTGTCGTTTTTTATATTTATGAAACATATGAGCCATGCACAAATTCGCTATCTAAGATCAATCTACAAAAACCTGTCGTTTTTTTATATTTATGAAATATGAGCCATGCACAAATTCGCTATCTAAGATCAATCTACAAAACCTGTCGTTTTTTTATATTTATGAAATATATGAGCCATGCAAAAATTCGCTATCTAAGATCAATCTACAAAACCTGTCGTTTTTTTATATTTATGAAATATATGAGCCATGCACAAATTCGCTATCTAAGATCAATCTACAAAACCTGTCGTTTTTTTATATTTATGAAATATATGAGCCATGCACAAATTCGCTATCTAAGATCAACAAAATGCTGTTGTTTTTTTATATTTATGAAATATATGAGCCATGCACAAATTCGCTATCTAAGATCAATCTACAAAACCTGTCGTTTTTTTATATTTATGAAATATATGAGCCGTGCACAAATTCGCTGTCTCAGATCAATCTACAAAACCTGTCGTTTTTTTATATTTATGAAATATATGAGCCATGCACAAATTCGCTATCTAAGATCAATCTACAAACCTGTCGTTTTTTATATATTTATGAAATATATTATGAGCCATGCACAAATTATCTAAGATCAATCACAAACCTGTCGTTTATATTTATAAAATATATGAAATGCTATGCACAAATTGCCATCTGGGATCAACAAAATGCTGTTGTTTTTTTTATATTTATGAAACATATGAGCCATGCACAAATTGCTTATCTAAGATCAATCGACAAACCTGTCAAGCTTTTTTATATTTATGAAATATATGAGCCATGCACAAATTCGCTATCTAAGATCAACAAAATGCTGTTGTTTTTTTATATTTATGAAATATATGAGCCATGCACAAATTCGCTATCTAAGATCAATCTACAAAACCTGTCGTTTTTTTATATTTATGAAATATATGAGCCATGCACAAATTCGCTATCTAAGATCAATCTACAAAACCTGTCATTTTTTTATATTTATGAAATATATGAGCCATGCACAAATTCGCTATCTAAGATCAATCTACAAAACCTGTCGTTTTTTTATATTTATGAAATATATGAGCCATGCACAAATTCGCTATCTAAGATCAAACTATCGAGAGCTATAGTTTTTATTATTCCTACATATATTAGAAGATCGGTAAACAAAGGGGGCCTAACCCCTTTACTTATTTTCTGTTACTTTCCCTTGCATATTAGGGTATCTTTATGCATTATTTGCTTCGCGTCGAAACCGAAACAATTACACGGTTTTGTAATTTTATACACTTGTTAGTGAAGCAAAAGCATAACTTTTGATAACCCTATTACCGTAGTACAAACTTCGGTTATTCGCATTTCCCTAATGTACGTTCTGCATCTGTTTTACCAAGCTTTCTCCAAGCTTGACGTTTCCCCACGGCTTGGCAGAGTAAAAACCCTTTTAGGTGGTCACACTAACATCTCTGTTCTGTATTCAATGGCTGTAATTCAACCGATTTGAATCTTTGTATTAATGTTTCTCTTCTGTTTAGTTTGCTTTTGTGACTGCAAACTTTGCATTAGATTATTCGGTTTTACTCTGTGTGTAGATGCAGCTTCTCGTAATACTCAGCACACTTCATATTCATAGTCATTTTTTCCTCTTATTTTGTCTATGGAGTCGGGTGTCAAAACTTTATATATAAAAAAAAACAAACGCGATTAATAATTATACATCTTCTCTCCAAACTTTGAAATCAGTAATATGCATAACTAATGATATTAATTTGATAATTTGTATAGCGCCGTTTTTGTGAAAAATCGCCTGAAGAGCGCTGTACAAAACTTCCTAGTCTCTTTATTGTTATTTACTATTGATAAATGCAAGGCCGATGTAAGCGTAATGAGCAAGATTATGAATTAAACCCTTAGATGGTTTGGACATGTAGAGCGAATGAACAAAGAAAGGAGTGTAAGATGAATATATGACGCGAATGTGAATGGGAGAAGAAGCCGGGGACGTTCGAGGAAGACATGGCCAGATCAAGGGAATCAAATACTTGGATCGGGCCATGTCAGAAGTAGGAATAATTGTATGAGACGATGTATGAATGTGAATGAAGCAAGAAGTGTATGCCAAGATCGCGTTGTTTGGCGGTCCGTCCTTTCTGCCTACCCCTGCAGAGAAACGGCGTGATGGTTAATTAGTTAGATATTATATTTGAAAATGGTATTTGTTTAATATTTAAATTTAATTTTTTTAAAAGATACTAAAATTTTTGTAATAACTTAATAAGATATTCTTAAACTTAAAATCAAGATAAACTTCTAAAAATTAAACTAGAACACAATTTGACGGCCTCCGTGGTTGAGTGGTTACGATCCTAATCCCGGCGTACGCAACAAAATTTTATTTGATTAATTTGTGTTATTTCACAATTTATTCATGTTGTATGTTGTATATTTGGGACACGTTTCAAAGCAGAAGACACTTTCAGTATCACCCTGGTGAAAGACCACCATTCAGAAACGAAACGTTTGCTTAAAATGGCTTTTGCCGTGTTTGGTGACCAGATCTGAATAGTCAGGTACTTCTCTACCTTCCTCTTTCCTATCTTCTTCCCCTCCCAACTACCTCCAGTCTTAAAATATATCCCAATCGGGGATGCCATAGTATCACTGGTTCCAGATGGTTGGGAGCAGCTGGGACTCTTGTGCCGTCCTCACACATGTTAAATTTTATGACTGGAGAATTTTTATAAAGTAACCTTAACCCGAATACGCGATTAAAGCTTCGTTAAAATATTTTTTGTTGCATTAATGTCAATAATCTATTAAGTTCTCGATTTATGTAATTAATATATCACAGAGTCCAAGACTTACAACCTCGGACATGTTATATTGAACATGAAAGAATTTTGCAAAATACTATTCCGTACAAATTTGGTGTTAACAAATCCTATAGTCGCTGCGCACCCGGGCAGCTAACAGATTCCTAAAGGTTTGCACGCTTCCACGGTTTGCTACTGAAGCGCCACGAGTATGGTATTGTATGAACTATTTCTTAGAACAAAAACTACCATAGACGCTGTTTTCTAAATACACGTATGGGATTCATTTTGACCAGGATTTATATATCCAGTTACTTCTCCCTTCCCTACTCTCTTCACCCTCACTACATACCCTAATTGAGTATACCAAAGACACACTGACTCCAGACAGTTGTTATCCGACAAACGTTCCCCTTTCCTCGTAATTTAAAAAAATATTTTTCAGGTTTCCATGTCCAAAATCATTATTTTATAGGACATTAAAAGCCGAATGTTGCAAATTATCAGATTCCAACGCAGGCGTAGCGGGTTCAATTATCTGCTTTCTAAATCCTCCATCAATTCATAAGCAAGACGCCCATAGTGATGGAAGTAAGACGAGTACATATATCTTCAGATTTTTTGCAACCGGGAATGTTAGATCTTCTTTTAAAAAAATAACGATAGGTTTCCTTTAATTTGACCTAAAATGTTTTTACCTACAATGTTTAAAATATAACCAACAAATCTCAAACTTTTCTCTAACCCGATTGTTTCTCAACTCGTATTCCCTCCCAAACTATATTTTCCCTCCAATAACAACCCATCAATCAAAACCAAGTCATACTTCTGTGTTTATTGCACTATATAAAACGGAGCACGTTAAAATATTGAGCAAAGCACCTTCGTCAATTTCGAAACGATATTATTATTGTGAACTCTGGCCCAGGCACGTATAGCCAATCAGGAACCCCGGGGTCCCAAATGAAACTATTATTTAGTTGGCGTACTCGAATTAAGCTTATTGCGTGGGTAGGCTTTCAGTGACCCAAAGTCACTTAGTGCGTTTTAAACGTGGCCAGAGGGTAAACAATAATTATTTACAGTGTATTAGGGACAGGGAAGTGATGGGAGGACGTAATATTATCATTGTAACGTGGAGTTAACCGGTTAGATGTGGGTTTTTGGAATATTTATTTTAGTCAATGCTGAAAACCTTGTTAATTAATTAAAGGTTACAAGTGGAATAACATTAAATTGATTTTTAATGAATAATTTTTATTATACAAAAGCTTCAATTTAATATAATGATCCACCGGTTTTAGAAGTACTTCGTCAGGAACCGGAGATTTTTTCAGACCCGGGTTTACGGTGCTGGCTATTTTCAATCCAGGGATCTCGGTGCCAGCACCGGGAAATTAAATGTTTAAATTATTAGAAAATATAAGAGTTATAATATACTTTTTATTTTTGTTTTTCAGGTTATGAAACATTAACAAAATTCAAATATAAGTGTAACTGAATAAAAGTAAAAAAATATATATATAGTTGTATATAAATAGAGTTTTAAAAACACTCTCTTGATGAGATCAAAGTGTCTAAGGTTTCATCACTTATTGTCGATCTTATGACAGTGCAACAATCTTTTTCAAATTAGGCGCATGGGTAGGTAATAAACAATAATAATAATAATAAAAGTAATAATTAATAATAATAATAATAATAATAATAATAACAATAATAATAATAACAATAATAATAATAATAATAATAATAATAATAATAACAATACTAATAATAACAATAATAATAATAATAATAATAATAATAATAGTAAAAAATAAATAAAATAATAATAATAATAATAATAATAACAACAACAACAACAATAATAATAATAATAATAATAATAATAATAACAACAACAACAACAACAACAACAACAACAACAACAACAACAACAACAACAACAACAACACCAACAAAAACAACAACAACAACAACAACAATAATAATAATAATAATAACAATAATAATAATACTAATAAAAATAATAATTAATAATAATAATAATAATAATAATAATAATAATAATAAAAATAATAATTAATAATAATAATAATAATAATAATAATAATAATAATAATAATAATAATAATAATAATAACAATACTAATAATAACAATAATAATAATAATAATAATAGTAAAAATAATAATAATGATAATAATAATAATAATAATAACAACAACAACAACAACAACAACAATAATAGTAATAATAATAATAATAATAATAATAATAATAACAACAACAACAACAACAACAATAATAGTAATAATAATAATAATAACAACAACAACAACAACAACAACAACAACAACAACAACAACAACAACAACAATAATAATAATAATAATAACAATAATAATATTACCAATAAAAATAATAATAATAATAATAATAATAACTTTATTGTAATTAAATTTAACCATAACTAAAAGACATGTACGAGTATAATATAATAATGTAAGTGTACAGTGGTTTATAAAGTAAAATAGAAAATAATATAATAACAGTTATAGTTGAAGTTTCACATAACCCGCCTCACTAGGCTAGCCTGTGTTGAGGCAGTAATTTTGCAAATTATTTTATAGTTTTAAAATACCTATGAATATATACTTATATTCAGGATTCCCAGTTCACGGGATCCCGGAATTGAAAGCCCCAGTCAGGAGTATATTAAAATTAAAGATAGAAAATAATGACAGACATACATGCATATTTAGATGTAGGAGTGGGAGGTGACCAAAGGGGAAGGGATATTTAGGGGTTTGTCAGGAGGAACCAAGGGGTTCACTGGAAAAATATATAGAAGACGATTATATGATAAATTTGCTTGCTTATTCTATATACTAGATTTAATATTTTGGGATTTTCTAATTTCAAGCGTTTCCAAATTATCAAAAAATAAAGGCAAAAATTCTTCACCGTGATAATAATACGGTGAAAAAATTGAAAGGCTGTAAGAAAAGTACTTCCGAAACCGGTCAATCATTATACTAAACTATTTATTTTTATGAATACTTTCCAGTCCTAAAAATTAATACCAATAATTCAATAAATACCACCTCTTCTTGTGCCACCAATCATCTAATAAATGTAACATCAATAGAAAAGGAGAAACAAATAACCATTTAAAACTATAATCTCCATAAATAATTTTTTCTAAAACTGTGTTCATCTGAAGCGACCTGCCAGGTAAGTATGTTTTTCTGTATCTGTTTGTACATAATTAGTTAAGAAATATTTGTACAGCGCCCTTTAGGTGATTTTTCACAAAAACGGCGCTATACAAATCATCCAACTATTATTATTATTATTATTATTACTAAATTAATGTGGTTTAAAAAAAATGTATGTGTATATATTATAATACGGCAAGCCACAAAGTAAATGCTTTTTACAAATATGGAATAATTTCGATTAACTTGCCATATGTTCGGAATACAAAAAAAACCGTAAATGTGGGAGGACAATCGGAAAAACATTTTGGTATCTGCAAAGCATTCCAATCTTTCAATTATTTACAATTATTTCAAGTAAATATTTGGACGAATTTATTTTGAACAAATGTGATAACGACGGTTAGATTTTTTTGTTCTGACACAAATAATTTAACGTATATGTTAATCCGGGTTTTACCATGTGAAATATCATAGCTGACTCTATCAGCTCATCCATAACATCGATTCCAAAACTCACTCACCTGTTAAGTTCGTTCGTAACATTTACTTTAGAATCCAATTTATATTTGACTAGTTGATGTGTACCCGGCCTTGCTCGTAACATTGATGAAACAATGTAGAAATATTAAATCAGCCACTGCTCGCCTTTATTGAAAATACTGAATTATAAACTGATATTTATTGTTGAATTTGAAGGTGGGGTATTTAATTTTTTTTTGTATTCGATCTATACTATCGATGTATAATAATTTGTGCTCCTCTGTCACTATAATAATATAATTTATATCATAAAACATGTAAAAGCCTTAAGGGCGTATGTTATATAAATAGATGTATTTATATTAAAAACATTCATAAATACAACAACGCTATTATAGGTACATTATTATAAAAAAAAACCTACAATAATTTTTTTATTTTTTTTGAGTATGCATTTATTTATTTCTTAAAGTTTAACAAAAAAATCGCAAAAAAATGTAACCTTACTGGGGTACCCCGTTCTAAGGTCACATTGTACATGGTTTTATATAAAGAATATGAATTTGGTCAAGTAAATTTTAAGTTTGATAAAAAAAATTAAGTATGATTTCGTAACTATATTAAAATTTTACTAGAGGAACATGATAATGCAATAAGATTAATAAGAATTGTAAAAAAATATATGAAAACATGCCGTGACCGTTAAATAAATAATTAATAATAATTTTAATACTGTTAAACCTCTCCGGAGGTTTACAGCACCCACATTATATTAAAAATGAAAATCAAAATTCCTGACTATTTTTTCCTCTGTTTGTTTTCCATGAATTGTGCTTACTCTAAACCCCATCCAATTTCAAACCTTTCGTTAACCGTCCTACGCGTTTTACTTCCAATTTAGTATTTTTTTACTATAATAGTCTCTTTGTCGAAAAGAACTCCCACTGTTTATGCATATTTCACTTACAAATAGAAATTAAAAATTTTACGGTAATCTTCTAAGAAAATTCTTAAATACATTTTTTGTAAATACCGCACAAAAGATCCAACTGCCCGAAAACAGTGGGATTTTGGCTCGTATTGTAAAGATGGTTTGGAGGAGCCTGGCAATTCAGATCTGGCCACCAAACACGGCTAAAGACATTTCAAGCAACATTTCAAATCCCAGTGGTTGTTTTTCACATTTTTTTTTACAAATTGTTCATATTATGTTAGTAAGAACAATACATGTACATTGTACATATATATACAAAAAAAACAAACAAGTAAGCAGAATAGAATATAAGAAAATAAAGGAAGATAATACAAGCAATCAGAAGAGAATACATGAACAAAGCAGAAGATAATACAAGCAATCAGAAGAGAATACATGAACAAAGCAGAAAATAATACAAGGAGAAGCAGAAGATAATACAAGCAATCAGAAGAGAATACATGAACAAAGCAGAAGAGAATTCAAGGAAAAGCAGAAGATAATACAAGCAATCAGAGGAGAATACATGAACAAAGCAGATGAGAATTTTCTTGTTCTGTTCGTCTGAGCATCTTCTTATCAAAACTATGTGTCTCTATTTGCACTGTCTTGATTAGGTACCTAAACTTAAACGTAACATGTGTCGGTTTAGAGCCATTACTTTTCAAAGGTCAAAATTGCAAAGAGATTTAATCAGTCATTCCGTTGGCTGTCGTGAATTAATTGAAATAAGTAAAAATACTTGTTATTTCTTTAACCCATTAATCACCTCGCTGACAGTTGTGCGCACTCACACCACCATGGCCATGCGCTACTGTGGCTTGCTTAGGTATTTACGTGAAAAGGGTTGCCGACACAGAATGCTGGACTCCAAGAAAGGTAATCAGGAAAATGTTGAGTAAAGAAATTATTTATATTTCTATTTTTGAAACTGTTTATACAAGGTGGAATCCATTATAACGATTAAATAAAAGACACTTTTTTAAAACAATATTCCACTTTTGATAACACTAAGTAAAATATGGTTTGTTACCCCTGATACCAAAAATTGTATATAATCCATAGTCTAAGAATAAAATGTACCAGTCTGAAGATAGCCGTCACAGGCTGAAACCAGTCACGGACAAAAATTAAATGTGCAATACTGTTTTAAAAAATTGTCTTTTATTTAATCATGAAATGGTTTATGTTTATTAATTTTTACTCTCCCGATCCGCCCGAGATTTAACACTTTTTTTCTGTAACTGCAACAAGTCAAAATCTGATGTTTTGAGATAATCAACATTTTGCATATTCGAGTACATCGAAATATGTATTAAAAATTAAAAAAAATTATTAGTTTTTATTTTGTTTTTTCTATTCGAAATTGAAGTGCATAGGATAATAAGGAATTCCAGTGAAAGATATAATGACTTTAAAAATACATATACACGTAGATCAGCAAACGTCGATTCTGAATATCTAACTTTTATTATATATAATAAATACGTAGAATTTATAAATCGTTATTTAAAATTGAATAAGAAATCAGCTCATCAAAACACCGTGTTATGTTGGTACGATTGCATTTGGAACATCTGACGTCACGTGGGCATTCCGTTTTTGGATTAGTATGAAAGAATTTATTTTTCGATTTTGTTTTGTGTTTTAAATATGTATTTTTTTAGTTTTGGCAAAATTTTTACTTAATTCGGGTGACTTTAAGCTCTATAAATGTTGTTCAATAAAAACAAGTATTATTAATGAAAGAAATTAAAGTATTCACGATCAATATCATTTACCGATACGGATTATGATAATGCTAATGAGAGTGGAAGATACTCTCAGTATTGTCCT
The DNA here is from genome assembly GCA_022606495.2 of Halesus radiatus. Lineage (NCBI taxonomy): Eukaryota > Metazoa > Arthropoda > Insecta > Trichoptera > Limnephilidae > Halesus > Halesus radiatus. Next base: position 15,789 of record JAHDVE020004996.1, on the reverse strand, counting down.
GGTGAAAGACCACCATTCAGAATTGGAACGTTGCTTGAAATGGCTTTTAGCCGTGTTTGGTGACAAAATCTAAATAGCCAGGTATTTCCTCACCTTCCTCTTCCCCTTCTACTTCCCCTCCCCAATACCTTCAGCCTCACAACATTCCCCAATTGGGAATGCCATAGTCTCACTGGCTCCAGACGGTTGGGAGCAGTTGAGACTCTTGTGCGGTATTCATATAAAAAAATAATGGTCAATACTAGTATTATTCTTTGAGTTAAAGTTTCTAAAATGGTGCATAATTTTATTTCTTATGTTTAGTTATGGTTTAACATGAATAGAATATACAATTATGTGCGGTAAAGCTCATTCTTGTTTTGAAATTTGACGGTCTAACCTCAAAACTGATCAAAACCGACTGGCCATAGATTCGGAACGTTTTGGCGACCCTTGAAAAATTGAAACTTTCCTTTTTGTCGTTTTTAAAGGGAAAAGATTCGAAATAATACTGGGTACATTCGAATGTTTGATGATTTTCTAACTAGTTTTTTGGCTCTCAAGGAGGCAAACCTTTTTTAATGTTTTCGTTTCTATTTAAACTGGTAAGAGCTCTCTTTGGCGAATATTTTGATAACATGAATTTATTTGATTAAAAAACCTTTGTAACTTTCTTCCATTTTTTATTTTCGACCAGACCGGTTTCACCCCAACACGGGCATCTTCAGACAGGTAATTTTAAAACTAAATATATGGTATACGAGTATAAAATATTGCAGGAGTGAGTATTGATAGGGTGAAACCGGTGATTTGACAGTTTCAAAATTAGAAATAATAGTTTGATACCCATATTATAAATTTTGGTTTTTCCATCGATATATGGTATTGTCTTATTTTTTTACAGTTATGGGCTATCCACGCGACTAGTTTTCCCGATGCTAAGTAAATATCCATTCCTAAATTTGGTAGGCCTGACGTTAAGAAAGGGCGACCAGATGGTCGAGCCTTTCGACACGGTGGCTTCAGTTAGTAACGAGCAAACCAGTCGTGTGGAAGGCCCATTAGTGACAGCTCCCCCATCATTGTACAAGCAACACTTTTTGCTTTTAATAATGGTATTAGGAGGAATTCAAAATTGTCGGATTATTCGTAGACTGGGAATGTTTTTAATTATTAGAAAAGAAAAGAAATAAGTAGAAAAGAGTTTAATATTAAATTCGTGCTGCATAATGGTTAGCTTAAAAATTAAAACCGTTTGTACAGGAAGTTTTAAATATCATTTCAATGATTAACAGTAATTAACATCTTGTTTTTCTCTGTTGTTGGGGTAAAAGAGAGTTCGAAAATGGAGTTGGCGAAATAGACTGCGGCGTGTTTTAACCCAATAATGTTATTTGATGCTTCAATGTTGGCGTAGTTTTTTTAAAATATGAATATCGTAAAAGAGTACCAACTGTTGCGAGCAAGTGGGACTCTGGTATCGCCAATTGGGGTATGTTGTGAGAGACTGAAGAAATTGGAAATTCTAACAGCCAATCGGTAGATCAACTTGAAGTAGACAGGATATAAATAATTATATTCAATAAACTAAATCATCTGAAAGCCCGTTGTTCTGTCCTCAGCACGAAAAATAAATATTTCCGCTCTACTAATTTAATTAATCCATGAAGCATTCAACAAAAGAAATGTTTTTTTTTTTTTTTTTACTGTTGTCCAGTATTTCTAAAGGTTCACCAAGCTGTTGGAGGACAGACACCTCAGAAAAACGCAAAATGGGGTTAGAATTTGAAGAACGAAGAGATATTCCGGCAGTGATTCGATTTGGAATTGTAATGTGTTTCCATTTATTTGTCGGTGGAAACGTTTGATTGACAAGGAACGCTTTGTTGATTGGCTGAACTTAAATATTTAATTGGGCTGTTGGTTGCTTTGCACTCGAGGGTTCAGGTTATGTCGACTGGACTGACTGAATATCTTTGAACCAATTAAGGTTCAATTGTCATTATTAACCATCAATTTCAAAACTCGTGAATATTTTTGCAAATTTTGGATTCCATTCTTTCTCCCACGTTCAACTCCAATCTCTGCCTATTCGACATGTGTTAGTTACATTAGTTAGTTATTCTACAACTCTTGTACACTTTTCTTATTTCGAGTTATTTGCTTATATTCTTTATTGCTACTTTCTTGTATTCTCGTCTGCTTTATTGTTTTCTCTTCTTCTTGCTTGCATTCTCTCCTTCTTACTTGTATAATCTTCTGCTTGCTTGCATTCTTTACTGTTAATCTCTTATATCCTCTTCTACTTGCTGGTATTTTTTACTTCTATTCTCAATTTCTTTTCTAATTGCTTGTATTCTCTTCTATTTGCTTGTATTCTTTACTAATATTCTCTTACATTCATTTCTACTTGCTTGTATTTTTTACCGGTATTCTCTTGTGTCTTCTTCTACTTTCTTGTATTCTCTTCTGCTTACCTGTATTCTTTACTGCTATTTTATTACATTCTTTTCCATTTGTTGTATTCTTTTCTGCTTACTTGTATTATTCAGTGATATTTTCTTATATTTTCTTCCACTTGCCTCTGTTCTCTTTTGCTTGCTGGTTTGTTTTATTTACTCATATTCTCTTATATTCTCTTCTACTTGTGTGTAGCCTCTTTTACTTGCTTGTATGATTTGCTGCTATCTTCGTATATTTTCTTAAGCTTTTTTTTCCCACTTTTTTTATTTTCTTTATATTATTCATCTCTTATGTATCTTCTTTGTATTACGCATATTTTATCTCAGTCCTTTAGGAACAATCTGTAAAAACCAGTGTAATAATTATTGAGTATATAATGAGAGAGTGCGTTCTAATGTCCAAAGTATCGAAAGGAGATTTTAGTCGGGAGAGTGGCAGGAGTCACAAACAGGATCATGGGTGAACATCGACGATTTTCGAGGTGCTTGGCAACCCCTTCTATTCTATTTTTTAAAGATCACTCATGAGGTGCTTGTTAATGTATTAAATGCAACCTTATTTGGCTCCCCGCACATTAACAAGTATTTTTTAATCTGTAACGCCCCCCACTAACTAAATTGGCGTAGTGGTTCAACGCGTCCGGAAACCTGGTGTCCCCGTTTCGATCCTCCACTAGTTCATTTGTCATTGCACAAGTCACATTTTCCCATTTAAATTATGGCAGTAAGATGATTTACTATATTCTGAGAGCATTTGTAACCCGAAAATGTTTGTTTTTCTAAAATTAAAAAAAAAAACTTTTCAACAGGTATTATGTATTATTTTAAGCAATATTGAAAAAAATATTAAACTGTTTAATTGCAACGGTAGATTATACATTTTTTCTTAGATGACAATACAATGAAATCTGCACTCGGATTGAGAGATAAGAATCCTAATTTCCGTGGTCGATCCTACTGTGCACCTTGACACAATCTTTACAGCACCTCTGTTTTATATAATGATGAATTCTTGAGGAAAATTGGTTTTAAAAATTCCCCTGACCCCCATTTCAGGTCTTTACTGCTCCCTTGGAGTCTTTCAGCGTCCCCCATTTGCCATCGAGGCCCCCACTGCCCCTTTGGATATCAACAACGTCCCCAAAGAGGGGCGATATTGCCCCCGTTGGGACTCACTGTTTTAGACTAAGTTAAGGAACGCAAACACAGAGACTGATCGACAACAGACTTGTTGAAAATATTGCCATTGTTGCAGAATTAATTGAAACTGAAGTTTAGAGGGATTGTGACAAAATTTAACATAAAAATCACTAATCGGAGGAATACGTCATGTCAAGAGTCAGTTTAACAAATGACTATAATAATAATTGAATGATTTGTATAGCGCCGTTTTTTTTAATCACCTCAAGGGCGCTGTACAAATATTACTTCGTATTCTCTATCTAATTATATACAAACAGATACAGAAAAACATACTTACCTGGCAGGTCGCTTCAGATGAAAACAGATTTATTTGAAAATTCTAGCTTAGAGAATATATGATTTTTACAGTTGCCATTTTTTTTCTTTTCTATTGATGTTACATTTATTAGAAGATTGGTGGCACAAAAGGAGTTGGTATTTATTTGAAATATTTATAATTTTTAGGACTGGAGAATATTTATAAAATGACCTTAAGAAGTTTTTAATGGATATAAACTTTTTTCAACACATTTAGTTATTTTCAGTGTTGCGGGCTGTTGGCGCATTTACAACAAATTACATTAAAAATACCACAGATATACAAAAATTCAAAAACACCATCAAAATATGGCTAAGTAAACAATTGTGAAGACAGAATAAGTATCATTATCACCACCACACAACACAACTGTTCTAGTTTTCTCTATGTAAATAATGTAGGTAGCTTAAAAAAACTCTATATAATCCAAAATAAACTAACGGGACAAATTTTAAAGTGCTATAAATATAAATCATTACAGAACATACTCAAGAGTGTTAAACAGAGAATTTTCTAAATGAACTAAAAATTACTTTTGTATTCACCATTAATATACACATATCAAGATGTTTAGAAAGCGATGCTTTCTTCATCAGGAATATATAGAATACTAAAAAATAATAATGTCAAGTATAGACAATAATAAACACTGAACATAAAAATGTAACAATATACAAATTATAAATATAAACAAAAATTGATTAAAGTAGTAATAAATTAAAAATTCTAATAAAAAAATTATAAAACATTGATTAACAAATTTATATTAGAAATATATTTTTATTTTTTATTATTAATATTAATATGAAAATAAATTCAAGAGATAGCGAAATAGATAGCTGCTTTAAATATATGATAATATTTTAAATAAATCGGGGGTATAAAAATTAATTCGTAACGATTGCAACCATTTTTACATAGGAAAGAAATTTCAGTATCAGAGTTAAGAAACACCTAAGGTGTTTAAATAGTAACAATTATGTTGAATTTGCCAATCATATTTTAGAAAGTAATCATTCTTTTGATATAAATAAAGATTTAAAATTTTTACATGCAAATACAACCGGTTTACATTTAGACATATTTGAAATTTTAGATATCAGAAAAACCGTTAATGGTGAATTAAATTTAATAAATAATCAAATATTTTAAAATAGCTATCTCTTGAATTTATTTTCATATTATTATTAATAATATAAATAATTTCTAATGTAAATATGTTATTCAATGTTTGATAATAATGTTTTATTAAAATTTTTCATTAATTACTTACCTACTCTAATCAATTTTTATTTAAGTTTATTATTGTCTGTACTTGATATTATTATATTTTAGTATTCTATATATTCCTGATGAAGAAAACATCGCTTTCGAAACATCTTGATATGTGTATATTAATAAAGTAGTGAATACAAAAGTAATTTTTAATCCATTTACTAATAATGACACCTCATACTGAATACCAATCTTCTGAAGAAATTATGAAATAATTTTCTATTACGTTTATATTTTTATTTACAAAGTTTTAATAATTTACTACCACCTTACTTTAGAAACAAACTACATTACAATAAAGATTTCCACACACACCATACAAGACAGAAATAAGATAGTAGACCAAAAACAAACAAATCCCCAGAACAAAATTATTTACTGTAGGCATTAGAATGTATAGTTTACTTTCCTGTGAAATAAAATAATATATACCTATATTAAGCATACTTAGAGAAAGATGTAAAAAATGTGTATCCAATAAGTATTAGAAATGAGCAACATTTAAATGAAAATGTAAAAATCAGTTTATATTAGACCTCACGAAGTGGAAATATTTTATGTTTAATCTATATATAAATAAATCAATGCAAGTTGTTTGTTTGCTTGTTTGTTTGTCCTCGATTTTCTCCAAAATTACTGGACCGGTTTCGTTGAAAATAGCACAGTTTGTTCTTATTAGTGCCGGGAAGGTTAAGACAGTAGTTTGAATGAACTGTTGCTATAACGTTTTAAAATTAGTTACATGTTTTATTTAGGTTAGCCCATGTATATAACACTCTGGTTAGCCACAGATTGCATATTCAAAAAAGAAGGTTTTTTTGGGTAGAATATTTACAAAATCGAAAACACGATCTTTATGATTTAGATATATTTTGAAAATATAAACGTTTGGAATGAAATAAAACATTCAAACGAATGTTTCTTTATTTGGAGATAGTTACTTTCGTTGTCAAATCAATTATTGTACCCGAGCAAGGCCGGGTACCCATCAGCTAGCAAATAAATAAAAACAACCTAAAGTCCGCCTCGGAACAAGAATCCCTAGTGAGGAGTACTATGAAGATAATAAACTTTTGTAATACACTTATTCTTAATAATCTAATATGATAAATATTACTGTATCTTAAGAAGTCTTCAACAAAACAAAAACATATTTATACACCTATGAATATGAACATATCTATTCATGGAGTTCCGCTCTAGTCTGCCGAGCTTAAAGCTCGTTTCACTAACAATTAGCCCCATCAAGAGGGTAATGTAAAGAAAACCGTCTGGTCCTTAATACAGTTCCGGAATCGCAGCGGGAGACATCCGAAGCTCCCGCAGAAGGAGGCCGCGAGGTGATTGGAGAAACTTCCGACCGCGGAAATTAACTACCTTCGCGGCGCTGCACTTCCGGACCCCAGTACCCGAGCATCCTGTCTGTGCCTACAAGCCTCATATCATAAGCCTCACAGATTCTGCGCAAAATGGCGTCTGGAATATTAATTATTTTCTTTTTTAAGCAAATACCGCACAACCAAACCCCGGTGGAGCAAAGGCATTCCCAATTAGGCTGTGTTGTGAGATGGAAGGGATTAAAAAAGGAGGGAGATGGAGAAGAATAAGGTTAGGAAGTACCTGGGTATTCAGAAGAAAGTTTTCGATTCTGAATGGTGGTCTTTCACCAGGGCGATACTAATAGTATTAAATATATCATTTTTGTGGTCATATGAATCTTAAAACAAATTTTCCCCGTCAACCTTTGCCGAATAGCTACCAGTATTAATAATTGAAGTGTATGATAATATTATTTTATGTAGTGTATTTGCGATACGTTCCAGATTCGAAGATGTTCTCAGTGTTGCTCTGGTAAATAGCTTGGAATAATTGTATTCAGTGACCAGATTAGTGACAATTTGGGAGACGGGTATGGGTAACGCCGCCCCGGGAACCATTTATGGGATAACCAATATCTGTTCCATAGGTCACCCAAAGTGGTTCGTTACGTTTGGTTACTTAGCAGGGGTGCCTAGGTTTATGGGGTGAGGTTTGACCAAATCTTGGAGGCGGATGTGTCTATCCACCATCTGCGTGGCGGACCGGATCGGGAAAGGCCGGTAATGGGAGACCCTTTGACTTCTCCAGCCGGACTCTCGACCCATCGCCTTGCACTATAGAAGGAGGGATGAATTCATACGTCTGTCACTTCTGAAAACACTAAATCCCGGATTCCTACCTATCCCGCCATACTCTTTTCCTTCCCAGAACTCCCACTTCTTCTCATCCTTAAAAAAATCTTACACACAGCATCCCTAAAGATAACAGGGTCAGAGGAAAAATATTTTCCTCCTGGCCTCCCGTATGGATTATAATGTAAAAAAAGATCTCAATTCCAGGTACTTACCAACCTTCTTCTCATCTCATATCCTTCCCTTCCCCACTCCATTAAGCCTCAATATATACATATATCACACTTGGCAAAGCCATAGTCCCACGGGGTTCGGTCAATTGGAATTCTTGTGCGGTATTATAATTTAAAAAATTAAAAATAAAATGCTTCTGATATATTATAGAAAGTTGTATAAAAACTAAGGTGTCTCACCCTCAAAGTCTAGACTTAAATGACTTCTAAAACTTTGATTTACATTCAATTTAAAAAAATTACGAAATTAAAAATTAATTAATTAAGAACGAATTAAACGCGAAAACAATTAATTAAAAATTACTGTGTAATCACCACTTTATTAATTGTTACGTAACACAAATAGGATATTCTAGTTGTTGGAGGAATCATACTTCTAGCCACTGGTTTACGCCTAGCCGCTCGATTGCAAAACGTTACGCTTCAACCAATAACAGCACGTCTCGCAATCACATGACCATTATCGACCAATCCGGTGAGTTCCCGCCGGCCATCACTGTTAATCAACCAATGAGATGGCATTAGGATAATTTCCGGCAACTGGACGGCGTGAACTCGCGAAGCGATCAGCCGCCATCTCATTCTGAATAGAGACACAGAGCTATAAGCTGAGTGTGTGCCTTGGGCACGTAGCCGCTCGCTACTGCATCATTCCTAATCTAGACACGGAGTTGGCATGCACGTTCTGGTGCCTTGGGCACACGAACGCACGCCATTGATTTTCCTAATCCAGACATGGAATTATCACATGTGTGCCTAGCGCATGTAGCAGTCAGTTATTACACCAGCACCTTGTAAACGCCTGGTCTGTGCTTCTCTTTAATTGTTAAAATCAGTGTTGGAGGCATAATCTACCTGTGATCCCGTGGAAGCTGTCTGCGTGGAGACCCAGACATGCCGTCAGCGTCACCCGATTGCCATTTAATTGTTTACTCTATAATATTTGTTTTCCTCATCTCTTCATAGTACGTGCATAAGTTTTTATTCCGATACTATTCTTCACACCTCTTTTTACTTAATTGTTTTATATTTTTCCAGATATATTATATTTTCATGCTACCATATGTCAATACTAGATTTTTTCCCTTCTATTTTTGTATTATGACACTTAATAAATATGATCTAAACTTGTCCATTTGACTGTCCTAAAAAGGGATTTGTTCCCTGTTGGGTAGTCTTACATTTTATTAGTAGGTAGCTTTCTTACATTTTATTGTTTAATAATGTGTGTGTTCAAATAAATAAAGGACTTTTTTAAGGTGCCTACGTCATATGAACTGCATAATCCCATAGTTTGTGGGAATTATTTAGTCTTGATTTGGTACTGGCACACGTGTAAAATGATTTTATAAACAAACTGAGAACAAATACCCTCTATGAATATGTATTTATACACGTGTGATAAAACTAAAAACATCAAAACTTTAAATAATTCCACTAAAACATTTTTTTAATAAAACCTATAACTATAATATAACATATAAGATATCAAATTATTATAATTCTAAACATATTAACATAGAAACGGGTGGTGAGACATTGTGATCTTGACATACCTGGGGCGCTATTCCCGTTCTCTTTAAGGAAGATTCCTTAAATCTTTCCTTAGGGTTAAAGCCTTCTTACTTAACTGCGGTTCCGGTTCTGTCGAATGACAGCTGTCAGCTGCATTCAGCGAGAGACATTCATCAAAAATGTCAATATTTGCGATGTTTTAACGAGAGAAAAACTCAATATTTGCGATGTTTTAACAAGAGGAAAACTCAATATTAAGTATGTTACCAATTACGTTATTATTTACTTTAAACATAATTAGCTAGTAAACATTATTAAACATTATATAGATGTTGACATTTTTAACAATTCACGTCAAGTCGGCACAAATTCAAATGTCACTTTTAGAACTACAGAAAAAAAGGTCATTACTATCTAATGAGGTAGGTACCTTTTTATAAAAAAGTGATTCTTCGTTAGAAGGCTTATTTATGATATTTAAAAGTAAAATAAAAATTTATTAAAATGAATTATAATTGTATTCAAAAGTTTTAGTTCAAAATCTAATGTCACTCGAAGATATTTCATCAATTTGTGTTTTCAAATAATCTCTCGACAAACTATTTAGGATCTATAATAAAAAAACACATACATTTGTTATAGTGGTCTACAACAAATTTATGTGTTTTTTATTGTAAATTATGGCGAGCCACAAAGTTAATGCTTTTTACAAATATATTTAAGATCTTTTTACTATGTCTCTCCGGAATTCCGCAGTTAATCAAGAAGTCTTTAACAATAAGGAAAAACGTAAGGAATCTTCCTTAAAAAGAACGGGAATAGCGCCCCTGGTCAGAAGTTAAAGTACATTATTTTTTAATTTCTTCAAAATATTGGTATTCACTTTGTGGCGTCATTATTAATAAATTATTTAAAAATTACTTTGTATTCACCACTTTATTAATATATAAATATCAACATGTTTTTTTAAAGCGTTAATAATGAATTAAATTTAATTGATAATCAAATATATTTTTAAAATAGCTGTCTCTTGAATTTATTTTCATATTAATATTAATAATAAAAATAATTAATATTTTGATTTCTAATATAAATTTTTTATTCAATGTTTTATAATAATTTTTTATTAACACTTTTGATTGATTACTAAACTAATTTAATCAATTTTTGTTTACGTTTATACTTTGTCTATTCTTACATTATTGTGTTTTATGTTTATCATTTTTTTATACTTGAAATTATTATTTTTTAGTATTCTATATATTCTTGATGAAAAAAGCATCGCTTTCGAAACATGTTTATACGTGTTTATTAATATAGTGGTAAATATAAAATAATTTTTAATTAATTTATTTATAATATTTTCGTTTGGCTAAATTATTTTGAAAATTAATACCACATTTTTGTAACGAAAAATATAAGTTCCTTGTATTTTATAAAAGTCTCTTATAAAAAGTAAGGGATTGGTTACTGATATTTGATACAGCTCTCTGTAAGGCAGGTAAACTCAATCGATATTCCAGAGGTGCGGCTAATCGACATGATAACATCACAGTGAGTGATAAATGAGCTCGTCTTGCCTCCGAATGTAATATTGGAAAAGTTATTTTCCTCTAATAACGCCAAATTAGCCGAGGGATTCATTTTCTATATTTATATTACAGTGGTTGTTTAGTGGGTCAAATTACATCATTATTAATCGTAATAATATTACCCGTATAAAATACAAGGAATAGATAATCTCTAGAAGCGTGATCCATACATAACTCCGACGACCTCCGTGACCGAGCGGTTAAGATCCTTGGCTACGAATCCGGAGGTTGCGGGTTTTAATTCCGGCCTGCGAAAATAATTTTTGTACTATGCGTTATCTGACATTCTATTCATATAGAATTATATATAGTATATTTGCGACACGTTTCAGAGTGATAATTTTTCATCTTTCAGGATGCTTTGTTGAGGGTCTATTTTTGAACATGGGTCTTGAAGATATCCATGTTGTAAGAGGGAGGAAACACAGAGACCGGCAAATTGTTCCACAGTCGGGCTGTTGAACTCGAGAACGAGTCGTAGAAACGACCCGTTCTCATGTGACAAACGTCAACCGTTTACAAATGTTTGGTGAGCGTTTGGGCTTGTTTCCTGACTATGCACCGGTGCCAAAAGGATCAATGGTGTTCGCTCCTCAGAGTATATTCGATTGAAATACCAGTAGAACAAGGACAGCATTTCCACCTGAAAGATTGCAACTCGTTTATTAAGATAGGCGAATCTATCAAACGGACCACCCGTTTCTGTACAGAGTCAAGGGTTTTTATAAGGTATTTTGCGGTTTCAGACCAGAGGGGACTACCAAATTCAACAGTGGGGCGGACTTGCGATTTGTACATGGTCTAACAGTTAAGCATTATTAAAGTATCTGGAGGCCCAGCACCGTACGCCTAGCTTCTGAGAGGCTAACTTGAATGTGGCTTCGATGGAGCCTCCGTGCCTCAGCTGGTAACTTAAAATTACACTAACCATATCAAATCAGGAATGTATGTTGGGAAGATTGCTTCCGTTGAAGAAGTATAGAATGTCATTTCCTAGATAGTCCCAGTATCGCTCTGGTGAAAGATCAGTATTGACACGATGTTTGAAATGGCTTTAACCGTGTTTGGTCACTAGATCTGAATAGCCAAATACTTCCCAACCCTAGTCCTTCCAATCTCCTCCCCTTTCCACTCTTTGTAGCCACACAACATACCAGGGTAGTGCATTGCTCTATGACCAAAAGGTAGGCTATGCGTGTTTTTTTTTTTAAATATCGGGTATGAATTGTGTACTGAATATTTGAAAAAGTCCTTTTTTTATATTTTTTTATATGAATACCGCACAAGAGTCCCAACTCCTCCCAACCATCTGGAGCAAGTGAGACTATTGCATTCCCAATTGGGGAATGTTATGAGGCTGAAAGTATTGGGGAGTGGAATGAGAAGGCAAAGAGGAACGTGGGGAAATACCCGGCTATTCAGATATGCTTACCAAACACGGCTAAAAGCCATTTCAAGCAACGTTTCAATTCTGAATGGTGGTCTTTCACCAGGTCGATACATATAGTATATATTATTTTTAAATTAATTAATTATTATCTAACTAAAAGTATAAATGTGTCAAATAGAAACAATTTATCAATGCGGAACGATTCTCACATAAAATAAAATAACACATTTTTGAAAAAAAAAAACATTTTTATAAAAATATATATTTTTCTTTAATGGTTAGTTTTTCTTAGGGTAGGCACTGCACGCCACTGCAAAATACATACCCCAAATGGGTATTGGGAGACAGTTAGTTAACATTTTAATTGATTATATTTAATACCCTTATGGACGAATATTTCTGCTGGGAATTATTTAGGCTAAATGATCTGTGGCCCAGCATGAATCTATTTCGAATCTCACCAGTATCAAATAAAATTAAGATCGATTACAACAAGACACGGTAATAATAAACTTAATTTACCAAGTAAATTTACTTCGGGCTAATGGCCAGTTTTATAACCATCTTTTCGTAACGCCTCATACCATTTGTAACTAAAACTTGGTCCACCGCCCGATTTCGCCGTTTTATAAACGTTCGTCAGATTACCGGTCGTTTGACAGCTGCCAGTTGTTGCCCGACGATCGCTTATTTGAAACCGTGCACTATTGTAATTAAAAAGACAATATATAATTGGCATTTGGGAAATGGATTCTTCATCGAGCAGTGAAAGTGATGAAGAGCGAATGACAATTATTCAAGACAAAAACGGACGGATAACGGTCCGTTACGTAACAGATATTTGGTAGTTCGTTTATAAAACTGGTCCTTAATATGTTAAGAGTTTAACTATGTCGTGATTTAAATGCATTAAAAAATAAATAATAAAATCATTTTAGTGTTATGAAATTCTGTAAAGTTTTTTGAACAATAAAAATACTACTCCAGAGTGGAAGATACTCTTAGCATCGCCCTGGTGAAAGATCGCTATTTAGATTCGACACGTTGCTTGAAATGGCTTTAGTCGTGTTTGGTAACTATTACTGAATATCCAGGTACTGGTCAAAGCTTTAACGAATAAAAAAAAGTCACAACCAAAAATTGTTATAAGATTCTTGTTAGGAATCGATCCCTATTCAAAATAGGCTTAAAAATAGCTCCCAACCTCAAAAAGTTAACGCCTGGTATTTTGTAGGAATTAAATGTGAAACGAGAGACAATATATTATGTTCGAAATAGAATTTCGATGCATTTTTTTACAGTAACTCCACACAGGAGGCCCTGGGGAAAATCCTATAAGGCCTATGTCATCTTTGGGGATGGTGGGTGGAGGGTTTCTAGAGGATAGTAAGAAGTGAACCTGGGTCTTGAAGAGACCCATGTTGTGGGAGGGAGGAAACACAGAGGCTGGCGACATCATTCCATAGCCGAGCTGTGGAACACAAGAGCGAGTAATAGAAGCGACACGTTCTCATGTGGCAAACGTCAACCGTATACAAATGTTGGGCGAGCGATTGGCGTCTTTCCCGACTGCGCACCTGTGCCGAAGGAATCAATAACGCTAGATACTGAGAGCATCTTTCTTGAAATACCGGTAAAACAAGGACAGCATTCCTACCTGACGTCTGTGCTCCAAAGATTGCGCTACGTTTGTTAAGATTGGGGGATCTATCAAATGGACCGCTCGTTTCTGCAGTCAAGGGTTTTTTCAGATATTTTATAAATATCATCTTCATTTCCCATATTTTATTTTTATTTTTTATTTATTTTTTTTTTTTTTATACTGTTTTTTTTATTTTTTTTATATTATAAAATAATATTTAAGCAACTTCTATCAATATACTACATTTTTTTATTGGAATCATCTTCGTATTTGTTTGTGTGCTCTTCTGATATTTAAAAAAAATATTTTTTCTTTACTTTTTATTACTCATCAATTATGTAAGTTCTTTTTTCTTTGTATTACGCATTTTTTTAAAATTGAGTGTTCATAATTAAACCATTCTCACTCACATGTGAACAATTTGTAAAAAAACCGAGTATGATAAATAAATAATAATAACATAATAAATAAAAAAAATTCTTCCTCCTTTTTATTTTGTTTTTTTCTCTTTCATGTTTAATTGATATTTGTTAAATTTATCTACTTTAACGATTAAATATTACAATGAGGTTTACATGCTTCAATAGTTATTCCAACAATTATAATATTCATTCTAGACTTATAGAAAAGTCAATCAATGTCTCGTATATATAAAAAGAATCAAATCGATTGGTATATCCGAGACACTATTTAGGTTACAAAAATATTCCGGTAGAACTTTGGAATTATACAAAAGATAGCCGCCATAAATATTAGAATTAATTGACGATAATATTTATAATTATTAAATTCAGATATGCGATCGATAAAAATGACAGATAAATAATGAGGTATCAATAGCTCAATAGGTAGAGACGCCAGTCCGGGCAAAATTAAAGGATCTGGGTTTGAGTTGTTTGAGTTTCCTTTTTATTTTCTGTGTCTTTTCTTTTTCATTGATTTTTTTTAATATTATTTATATCAATGATTAAACAAATGAAATAGTTAAAAAATTCCTTTCGCAAAGCCTAAATCAGTTACATCCAAAATCTTCTCAGAATCGTTGTGCGGGAAAAAATGAATAAATAAGTATGTTTGGAGCACTGTTTGCACTCCTCAACGTAAATAACAAAACAGCGGTTAATTAAGATAATGAAAAACCGCTGTTTTTGGGACTCTGGGGGACCGAAGATATTCATTTGCTGAATTTACGGTTAAGCCGGGAACATTATGGAACATGGTTACAGGAAGGGAGGTTATAGTATTGCTAGGGTCGCTAGAAGTGACGAAATTCACAATATTAAAACTCAAAACCCATGAAAATAAAATATTTTTGGTCAATTTAGAGACCGAAAATGGTTTTTTAAAAATCTTGCACAACCCTTTCACCCTTTGGGGATGTTGTGAGGCTGAAAAATTTAAGCAAAGGGAAGAAGAAGGAAAAATTAAACCTCATAATTACCAGATAATCAGATATGCTCAATGATCATGCCTAAAGCCTATATAAAATATTTAAAAAGTAAATCGAATTTAATAATGCTATTATTAAATATAAAAATAATAAAAAAAATATTTACTTCAAGACATTTTACAAAATAAAAGGCAAAAAGTCCCTAATAACTACTTTTTAGTAGTTTGACTAACTCTTGTTATTCAAAATTGTATACTAAATTTACAGTAAATGTTAAATTACAAATGATATATATCTACATAAGATAAAAACATATGTAACAAACTTAAAAAATAAATATTTCGTCAGAATCTTATTCAAACATATTTCAACAAAAATATGTTTGACATATTGGAATAAAAACGTAAATAATAACAGTAAATCGCACATAAAATAACAATTACTAATTATCTAATACAAATAGTTTCTTTCAGCTAGCCAAGTTGACAATATATTTATGAGTTTAGATTTAATACATTTTTTTTTTATTTCAGCAGGTAACATATTTAAACAGCTAGGCGGCCTCAATGGTCGAGGGGTTAGGCTCTCGACTACGAACCCGAAGGTCGCGGGTTCAACTCCCGGCGGGCGCAAATAAAT
>JAHDVE020004995.1:0-25281 GCA_022606495.2 Halesus radiatus | reverse complement strand
CATAATCTCAAATTTGTAAGTTGTTGTGGACTAAATACTTATAACATAAGTACGTACCTAAAAATAATGAGTTTATGTAATTTTATTTATTATCGTTATGAACAGTATTCACGAATTCATATTGAACTATGGATTTATATGAATAGAGTATACGTTCCTTGCACAATCAATATGCTCCCGAACAAATCACAGTTTGGGGAAAGGCATTATGGAAAAATCAATTATCTACCTCGGTGTTACCTTAGACTCTAAATTAGCGTGAATAAAACACATCAATGAGAAATTAGAAATAATTGATTATCAGCAGACAATATACTACTCATATACGAGACGACTATAAGGCCAGGCTTTACATAGACTGCATCCATTTGGGGACACGCAGCTCACAATCACATTAACAAACTACAAACCCTACAAAACAAAGCCATTGGATTAGCGTCGAATGCGCCGAAGTGGATCAGGGTTTCCGGTCTCCATAAAGACACAAAAATTCCTCTTATGAAGGAGTTAAGTATTACACATTCAACAAAATTCTACGCCAGAGGGGGGGGGGGGGTAAAGTGGTGGTCGATTGCGCCCGAATCATTCCGACCGCAAATGAACTCATAGAACAGCTAGCCATGGAGCCGTGGCTGGAGCATTTGCGTTACCGGCGTGCCAATATAAACTGCTCTTTAAGTTTTTATAACAAAAAAAGTCAATTTAAACGAAAATTTATTATTTTAAAACGGGCGAAAGGTCACAGGATTACTTTTTTTCATATTTTCCAGAATGACATGTCCCGTTATATAGGCAGTTTGCAGATATCATTGAAGATCCATACCCGGCGAGCGCTTGTAATCGACTGAAGCCTGTGTTATCTCTATTTTACCATTAATTGGTCGCATATTGTTTTCCATATTTCGAACGGTCATGTTAACTACTGCAATGTATTAAACAAGTTTTTGAGGTTATATCATTAACCAATAGAATAACGACAATGGAAATAAAAGATCAAAAAAAAATCAAATAACAACAATCCTGATAAAGTTCACCTACAGCTACAAAAAGTGTAATTACGAAATATTTCATATGTTTACATTTAAACAGTTATAGAAATCATGCAACGTAAATTCTTTAAGCATAAAAATTAAAAATTCAATTTTCTCTTTGCAAATAATACCGAATCCTTAAAATTTCATAACCTCATCACGCTTTAAAAGCGACGCTTAATATTTGATAATTCTTGTTATTTAAAATTGTGAATAATGGCCTGGACTCGCCAGAGCTCATTAACTTTATAAACATTCACATAACGTCAAGACCAAACCGAGAAACCGATTTTTTTTTATTTGCCTTCATGGAGGACTAATTTTAGGATAAATTCTCCAATTCCCTGTATTTGTGCGCAATATAACGCACAATATCACAATATCGACATTCTTCACAATATCCTTTAAAAATATCGAACTGAAGTAATACGTACGACCACAAAATGATGCACAAGTATAAAATATATCGAGAGCATCTCCTGTCGCGATCCTAAGTTCCTTTGCCTCTCCCCCCTTCCTTCTTATTTTTTTTTCTTTTATCTTGCTAGCTTCATAATAAAACATCTGTATGTTAGCACAAGAATCTTTGTTGGCTTACTTCTTGTTAAACTTCCTTTGTATATATATTTGTATTAAAAGCTGTTTGTTTCTTACAAATAAATAAATTTACTATTCAACTCGGAAATAATTACCCTTGACTTACAGGAATACATAGTTGAGAGCATCTCTTTAATATTCAGCCATGCGAATTTTCATAATGTCGTTATAATAATGCAATATCACGAGGTTTTTCTTTCGAGTTCTCGGTTACCCTCATGGAATTCTCGAATAGGTACACATTTTTTTCTTATTTGCCTTATTCAATTTGACGAAAAAGCTTCAGTAAATAATTCACCAGATTATATTTGAAACTCTTGGATTACGTTACCAGAAAATCAAAAGACAATTAATTGTTATAAATTTTATACTATTGTACGAAGCTATCACTTTGTGGTTAAACATTATAAATCATTATTACAATATATAAAAAAACCTATCTTTCAGCCCCATTTTAAATATGTTTCTTTTCACTCCTCCCTCAATCTCTATCTCTTCCCCCACTATTTACTATTCCCTAGTCACGCCCCCACCCCCACTGTGACACTTATTATATATGCTCTGCCATGATTTGTAATACTGCTAAGTCTATACTTTGTCCTGATGATGGAACGGTTGTTCCGAATCCGGTAGACATGAAAAATAAATGTGGTTAAAACGAAGTTTGATTTTTTCATTTGATAATATACGAGTACATTCTCCTTATTTTTAATTTTAAATAGAGGATGTTTCGGTAAACTGATCAATTTCTCTTCATCGTATAGTCCTATCAGAGGATGGCCGTCATTTGGTTAATTTTAAATTGCTTTTAAGTTGTACTAATTTTTTTCCTGGAAAGACAATTTTTTTAAAGACAAATATTCCAGGTTTATGAATACCCTGACAATACTTGAAAATATCCTACTACCATTACAGAAAGTGGGAGATGTAGCTTGTGTTGTGATGGAGGTCTTAGCCAGCCGAGGAATTGAACTAACGACGTCTCAAGGAGACCCAGACGCGATGCCAACTCAGCCACTTCCATGTCGAGTCAGTTTTTTTTACGCTTATTTGTATAGCTTTGCTTTTAGTTGTTATTTTGGAACTACAAAATGTCACCACTATGGCCCGTCTCCTCGCTTCGTTTTTGAAATGTGTTTTTCAGAATTTGTTTTCATGTATTCGTGTTCGACAGTTTGTTTAACATGAACAGCAAAAAACATCAAGGTTCATCTTTTGAAGTTTAAAATATTAAATAATCAAACTTAAATTTATCTCGGAATATGATATAGAATCATCTCCTTTCACAAGTACTAATAATTTATGAACACCGTTTGGTGAAAGTAAAACATATGTTCTTGGACTATTGTGTTTTTAAAAACTTACTTGGATTTTATTATGAACCATTTTTGTGTTGCCATTTAAATCCCGTTAAACGATTTACTCAATTTTTGCCTCCTTTTAAATGCCAGCTTGTATGAGTGTTATTAAGCTTTATAGGATGTGTGAGATTACACTGACCCCTCTACATTCAGTGACCAAGAATTTATTTTTAAAAGGCTACGCGGACTTGGGAAGACCTAAATCCAGCTGATAATACTATTAAATAAACAACTGGTAAAAAAACATGAAAAATGTACCTGGAAAGGAATAGCAGCAAACCAAAGAGGAGAGCAATACAAAAACCTGTAGCGGTTGCTTCATATAATGATGACTGTTAATGTTTTTATTTGATACGACATTTTTAATTCCCATGTGTAGAAATACCCCCGGCAATGTGCCAAACTTATTATTTTGCTTGTTATCTTTAAAAGTTAGCAAATTAGAAAATCTATTAGCCATATTCGTTTTGAAATTTATTGGAATGTGCCACGTTCAACCATTTTTTTTGGAGGTTGGCAACTACGCCACCACCAACCGACCAAGAACGTGGGTGGTGGAAATTTAGTTGCTACTGAATGTGGGTTGACCATTAAATAAAAATATTTAAAAATGTTTTTATATTATACTAGCTAAGGTAACCGGCGTTTTCCGTGGTAATGGATGGTTTGGAATAAAATTTTTAACTTAATAAATTACCCCTACTCTTACCCCTTCATAGTAATTTTACTCTTATTTTTAACGTCAAGTGTGCAAAATTTCAGAAGTTTTAGAAGTTTCAGAAATTTTAGAAGTTCCAAAATTCAGCTCTAAGGGGTGTGAAAGGGGGGTATGATAGTTTTTTGAAATCTCACGTAGACAGTGACTTTTCTCTTGTTTTGAAGGTCAAGTGTGAAAAATTTCAAGCTCGGATTAAAACTGTATATTTTTATTGTTATGAGAAGTTTATAGACTAAGACACTATTGATTTCCGCTTGCAAACCCACAAGTATAATCTGAATAGTTAGCATACCCTGCAACTTGGCTCATGTAAAATCCACGCCATTGTATCTCGACCAATGAGGTTCAAGAATAATGAACATTACCTTATTTGGTAATAGCTCACGAATGCACGCATATATCTACAATCTTCGCCGCAGTTAGAAATTTCCATGGAAAGTGCACCCATACCATCTACCATTTCCAGCAGTTGGCTAGAATACAAGCAAGAATCAGGTGACGCACGCGAACCATACACAAGTGTAGACGGCGGACGTGGTAGTTTGAAAGAACGAGACTTCGCCCTACCACATCCTAATGCGCAGTATTAATTTAGGGCTTCTGCCGCCCGCGAGAAGTCTAATAACAGTTTTCAAGACGAGGAGTTTCACGATCGCCACCGAAGGGTCGGTGTAGTAGTTACTGCGCAAAATAGTAACCGCATCATGGGTATAAAAAGCCCCCGTTCGCCACGATTGATAACCTTGCGAAACTCGTTATCCGTATATTCTGAACTCAGGAGATGTGGTCCTTCTCTCAAATTTTCATCCTGGCTCTCTAATAAGCATCTTCCATCGAGATATCAGCCATCGCCACTTTCCGATTCGTTCCCGTGGTCACCCGTCCGCCAGGACTTATATAAGGTCCCTTCGTTAAAGTTATTTAAAAAATATCAATGAGTCTTTAAAATTCCAATAAGTGATTCTCCCGGGAACTTATAACCACCTTGTCTCATTATGTGTATTGTAACTTTTCACAATATGGATCTTCACTATTTATGAATTGAAAAATTATGGGTATCTTACGCCGCAAACTCATACTTTTGATTACCTAGTCTGCAGATAGAGGTGAAAGGCCGCTTTGCAGATAAAGGTTAGCAGATCGGCATTACCCATACACCTGTGAGAGAGAGTCAGGTCTTCCCAAGGATCGCGTACGAGGTGGATGCCGGGATGATCAACCTTTAGCACTGCCTCCCAAAACTCATAGCAGTATATAAAACAAAATCCGCCCGGGATACTTTTCGTTGTATGTGCTGGTCAATGCTCCGTATATTACAATAGCATTAAATAGTATTTTTCCCATACTATCTTATTCGTATAAAAATATTGAACGCGTGCAGCGTAAATTTTTACGTTTTATTAACTTCAAACTACATATACCAATACAATACATAAACTATACATTCTTGCTAAATACACTCAAAATACATACCCTCGAGAACAGAAGAAAAACAATAGCCTTAACTTTTTTATTTAAAATTATATATTCCGTATTAGACTGTTGCGAACTCCTGCTACTAATCATTTTAAAAGTACCTCATCGACAAACTCTGCAAAACGTATTATTTTGTAATAATAATTCTGGGAATAAATACCAAATACATGCACCCATTTCCAGCCTACATGGAAATAAATTCACCTCTATAGTTGTATTTAATATAAGTTTACCATGTTTAAAAGATACCGGAATGATAGTTTTATGTTGCAACGATTATAAGAGCATCGCACAAGAGCCATTGTATAATTATATTTTTTTTATATTATCTTTTAACTTATCTATAATCCAAAAACGTGTTCCTATTTTCCATTTCTCGGTGTCATGTACTATATTATGTATTATGCAATTTCATACGTTTTTGCGTCATTCGAAATATAAAAACGAGTAGATTTTTTTTTCACCATGTCACGCACTCATATTATATATATTATATTAAGCGCCTGTATATTATGTATCATGTAGATGAGGCTATTACTATTTTTATTTAAAAAAAATGTATATTATTCACAAATTAAAAACCTTTCTAATATTTTTATTTTTGAAACCGATAATACATGGTGGAATTCCATAATAATGATATAATAACACACATATAAAACTTATTTCCACTTTTATTTTATTTCACCGTGACCGGTTTCAGCTTGTTAAAGCCATCTTCAGACTGGTAAAAGTTAATCTTAAACTACGTTTTATATACACAACATCTGGGGGAGTAGGGGTGGGGAGATAATACAAGGGATTTATTCTATTACATGGGTTTTCTTTATATTTGTCATTAAGTCGTCTTTGACTGCCGACTTTCTAAATATGTTGGTTATTCCCAGTAAGATTTATTACCATAATAATAACCGACATAATACATAACATGTTGTGTATGTAAACCGTAGTTTAAGATTAATTTTTATCATTCTGAAGATGGCTTTAACAAGCTGAAACCGGTCACGGTGAATTAAAATAAAAATGGAAATAAGTTTTATGTGTGTTATTATAACATTAAAAACCTTTCCCTTTATAACTTCCCTGTGTAATGCACTTATACATTATTATGCATACATATATATCATAAATATGTTACACTTATATACCTACTACGTATTATGTTCTTTTTCGTTAACTTGAAACATTTTTTTTCTTTCTGTACACAAAATCATTTAAATGTTAAAATATGTAAAAACCTATCGGGACGTTAAAATTGAATAAATAAAATATTAGGTTTAGAAAAAAAAAACCAGACATTTACAACTTGTGAAATCGTGATATCCATGAGTACATATATACTGGTACATTACATTTTAACATAAAAATTAAATAAAATATAATCTTAGATCGTTTTTAATTTGTTTTAGTACTGCACTAACGGTACCTACGATACTATTCAATCTGTGTTGGTATGTGCACACCAAATTGAAGACAGTCTCACCTGGTAGATCCACCTAACTAACTAACTAACCACCACGCAGTTTCTCCACAAGGGTAGGCAGAGAGGACGGACCGCCAAACAACTCGATCTTGGCATACACTTCTTGCTTCATTCACATTCATACAACGCCTCATACATTCTCTTCTGTTATTCCGACTTCTGACATGGCCCGACTCGAGTATTTGATTCACTTGATCGTGCCATGTCTTCCTCGGGCGTCCCCGGCTTCTTCTTCCATTCACATTCGCGTCATATATTCTCCTTACACTCCTTTCTTCGTTCATTCGCTCTACATGCCCAAACCATCTAAGCGTCCCTTTTTTAATCTTGCTAACCACGCTTACATCAGCCTTGCATTCTTTAAGAATCTCAACATTTTTCACTCGATCATACATGGTTTTACCACACATTCGTCTCAGAGATCTCATTTCTACAGCATTCAGTCTACTTTCATCCTTCCTCTGCCAGTTCCATGCCTCACTGCCATACATTAAGGTTGGTATCAGCACTCCATTGTGGACTGCTAGCTTCGCTTCCTTGGACAACTTTTTGTTTGCGCCAACCGCGTTCAGTCCTCCGTTAATGGAGTTTCCTGCATTCACCCTTCTTTCAATATCCCTATCAGTCTTTCCATCTCTCGTAAACATACTTCCTAAATACACAAACTCATCGACCTGCTCCAAGTATTCATCATTCACAACTATATTGCACACTGTTTTCGTACTCTCTCTTTCAAACACCATGACTTTGGACCTATTTACATTCATCATTAGCTCATTCTTCATACATACTTCGTTCATCCTAGATACGAGGGACTGTAGATCTTCCATACAGTTAGCAATCAGCACCGCATCATCAGCATACAACAGGCAATTATTAGATCCACCATAATCCAAATTGGTATTCAATGCTAGTTTCTTTCTTGATACGTACGCAGAATGAGGTGTTCTTTTTCCTGGCGAGGAAATATCTTTACAAAAAAATTGGTACTATTTCTACAATGTATTCCGTTTAAGTAGGTTACCAACAAACATTTTCAAACAATGCGACATTCTCCTCCTATCTCTGTTGATTTACCAACCGCTGTAATATTTGTGTAGCAAGATACATTTGCTCGCAAAGCCAGTGTACTAGTACGTATATATGCATTCATCTTATGTATGTCGAAGATAGAAGTATGTTAATGTTATTATTTCTTCCATCCAACTATATAAGATTTTCTCAGATCTCGGTCGACTCTCGGAGTAGTTGATTGTTATAGAGTTGGAATATACTCGTGGAATGCTTCTTGACTCGAATAATTTGATTGAAAACAAAGTGTATAGTTCTCAGACAA
The DNA here is from genome assembly GCA_022606495.2 of Halesus radiatus. Classification (NCBI taxonomy): domain Eukaryota; kingdom Metazoa; phylum Arthropoda; class Insecta; order Trichoptera; family Limnephilidae; genus Halesus; species Halesus radiatus. The sequence goes on along the minus strand of JAHDVE020004995.1, from coordinate 17,279 downwards.
CAAAACCCCAGAAAAATATCTTACACTTTATACGAACGTTCTTTTTTTTATATGATTTTTTTTTTATTTAAGCAGAAAATACAGACACAGACAGTAATATTAAAATAAAATGCAATATCTGGAGAACTCGTCTGCATCCTATCTATTTTTGACTGATTAATATGATACAGATAAATGAACCTTTAAAACAGTATTTAGACGAGTTAAGGAATTTAAGATTGTGTTAAACAGAAAAAAATTGAAAAAGTGCGCAATGTTTAAATAAAGTAACAGAAGGTAAAAACTTTAAATATTTTCGAGAATGAAAAGGGAAAAAATTACCATTATATTAAAAATAGTGTAACACAAAGAAATAATAAAAAATATAACAATGTGTAAACATTCTTCGTTGGTGTTTGTTTGTTTAATATTTTAATATTAAAACTTTTTATTTTCAAATTTTATCTTAAAAGTACTGCGTGCATCAAAGAATGTGTCAGAAAACATCAAAGTTTGATTTTGATTGAGTAACTGGCACATTTTTCTAATTGGATCCCTGACACCAGATATTTGTGCGTTTCCGGCTAATGTGGAATCGAACCAAGTTAATGAAAATATCTTGTTTTTATATTTTGTATCCAGTTGTTTTTTCTTTATGTTTTCATCAACACCACTATGTCACTACTTTCATCTGTATTTTTATATTTTCAAGAGAACGAATGGAAAACAATAACTTCTTCAATAAATGTGTAATTATTTTGTGGAGTCATTAACAATAAATTAATAAGAAGTACTCTGTGTTTTCACAGTGTTGCAAATAAAGTAATTTATTAAAAAAAAAGATTAAATCTTATAATTATGGACTGAATGAATGGTTTAAGATTTTCCATTCATTTCTTCTTCTCCTTGTCCTGATCGAAACGGGGACCATTCACATCAACAAAACGCCTTCAGGTGTCCCTGTCCTGTACTACGTCAGGGGTATCCATCCAAAGCAGGTCCAGCCTCTTGTTTTATTTCTAATATGTGTGATTTTTATTATTTCTTATTCTTCGTGTTTTTTAATGTAAAGTAGTATTGTTTTAGATCATAATTGTTTTATTAACATAATCTTTACAGCGCCCTTGAGGTGATTTTTCACAAAAACTGCGCTATACAAATCCTCCAACTATGATTATTATTAATCTTAGACTTAGACCACGGCAGTATACCTTTAAACACTTTTGGTAGCGTAAATAATATTATAAACACATATTGAAAAATCATTTCTTCAAAAGATTGGTATTTATTTTGTGGCATCATTATTAAAAAATAAATTAAAAATTACTTTGGTATCACCACATAATTAATATATACATATCAACATGTTTCGAAAGCGATACTATCCTCATCAAAAATATATAGAATACACAGTATATTCCTGATTAGGAAACGATCGCTTTTAAAACATATTGATATGCATATAATAAAGTGGTGATTACAAAGTAATTTTTAATTCACTTACTTATATTTTGAAACATTTACTCTGCCTCATAAAATAACGCATTATAAATTTACTGCCCTCTGTAAATAAATGTAGTTCCATCTATGTCCATATGTTGATTACTTTAAAAAAACTGACATTAAAAAATATTACTTAAACCCTACCCCTAGTACCTACCTCCATTATGTAGGCATATTGATATATATCCTAATGCAGTTAATTCGTTGTCTGATTGACTGGTACGAGTACAGTTCTGCATAGTTTTTCCGACGGCAACTATCACGGTGAAAATACTTCCAATAAAATGATTTAATAAATTTAGAGTAACGGCTGCGCTGCCTGTTTCATACATAACTTAATTTTGGATTTAAGCCCAAAATACCCACGTAAACCGAATGATATTTTTTTTTAAATGAAAGGTTTAGTAAATATCTAGTACGCATGGGAAGTATTTTATTTATTTTTGTTATGAGTTATAAAGTATAGGCCAAGAAAAAAAAATCCATAATTTTACAGGCAACTTAGAAAACTATTAGCAGGTTTACAGTATTTAAAAAAATGTGTTATGTAAATATGATTACTTTAATAAAAATACAAAAAAAATAAAATAAATCGTTTTTTCGGGTCGATATTTTAAATTATTATTTGTGTTCCGACGTAAATTGGTCGTTTTTAATTTAATTTAAAGTCGACCATAATGCTTATTTTAATATATTTTTTTATTTTTTTTATATTATATTTTATTATATTTTCAAAGTACGTGGGGTAAAACTATCTTTTGACATCACCAACATACATCACCAATTAACATCGCCCCCAAATAATTGTTAAAATTGCCTCTAAAATGGTGAAAAATCGATTCCAATACTGGCCTATATTTCATAATGTAAAACAAAAATAAATAATTATTTTTATAAACAATAATTATTAATCTGAAACACTCATCCAAATTGAAAAAACCTTCCGAGCAAAGATAAATGTTGCCGACAGGACTCGAACCCACACCCTTCTAATATCCGGTCAGATGCTCTGATTGTTTATGAAAATAATTGTTACTCTGCGCTATGCACAAAAATCTTGTCTTAAAAACTTTAGTTTATCAATTAACAAAAATAAATAAATTACTTTTATTCCGTACTAGAGATTTACTATAATTTTTGAAAAAAAAGAACAATAGCTTTAGGTGAGTATTTTGGTCTCAAATCCAAAATTAAGTTTTGTATGAAACAGGTCGCGCAATCGTTCCTCTTAAGAGCAAGATCTCGTGCGGGTCTGGTACTGCGTAGAAGCTGGCAAGTCTAATGTGTAAATGTTAAATAAATATGGTTCTATTCCGTATATCAATAGGTACAGTTTCATATTGCACAATTCTGAGTTATTAATGGAGAAACTTTTATAAAAATGGCTGGCAATTTTTACTCACTCGTTAAAAAGTCTGTACCTTTTAATATATTTAATTTTTATTAAATTATGTGTTTAAACCATTTTTACATTGTGTCTTTCTGCTCGTTTAATTCGTTAAGTGTCGTATTGACATTTTTAGAAGTGGGAATTATGAAGATTGGCAGTGCCAATAGGAAAAGGCAATTATCTCAGCGAAGTCTAGAGGCAAACATCTGTAGCAGCGTAGGGTGATATACAAGTGGACACTCAGACGACTTTTTGATATCACTTATTTGAGCTAGGTCATGTAAAAGCACTGACAACAGAATGGATGGAATAGCCCTAACGTATCCTTTCGACGGCCTGGAGGCAAGGATCACGTGATATACTTTTTTCCACCAGCCTAGTAGACTGCCGTCCACGTTTGTGTCGCATAATATTGACTGTGGTAAGCAAATTAAAAAACATTTATAATGGGGTCCGACAAAATACTGTAACAAAATATTTGGTTTTTGTAAACAAGCCAAACCTTTGTACTTATTTGCTGTTTTACTTAAATCGCCCTCTTATTTTTTTACTTCCCCTTGCGTGTTAGAGCATCTCCATGTGTTATTTGCTATGTGTATAAAAATAAGTACAGCAGAAAAATATGTATGAGATGAGAGATTATATATGAATGCAATTGAAGCAAGGAATATGTACCAATTGGTACATGATTAACATGGGATATGGAATTTAAAACTTACCTGTTCAGATTTTCATATCCTTAAATTCAATATACCTGCGAGTACGAGTAATGTGCCTGTGTATTTGAATTATATGTTTCTTATTTAATTAACATAAGTCTCACACTTCCACCCGTTTCTTATGTAGGAAGGAATCACATTTAGGATAAATTCTAATCAAATCCCTGGATTGTACCACCCATAATGAAATATTCTTTTCCTTTCCTGAAATCTAGCAAGAACATAAAGAATTATTAAATTAAATCCCAGGATTAAATAATATCTGCAAAAACACGTGTTTTCCAATATTATGTCTCTGCGTGCAGAACCGCATATAAATTTTGCTAATAAACAGTGTTTATCTTAAGTGACCTGCCAGGTAAGTATGGTATTTTATAGTATTATCTGCCTGTACATAAAATTAAAAACATTTTTTTTTTATATTTTAACGCGGCATCACGTTTATGGGTCAAATGCATTGTACATATAGTTTGGTATTACAAATCGATGAACCGGTGAATGCAATTTGTTAGCCATACGTAATAATAATATATTGTCTTTAGTTAGTGATAAAATAGAGCATTGGAAACAAATATCTGTACAGCATCCTGGAGGTGATTTTTTACAAAAACGATGCTATACAAATAATGTAATTTAAAAAAAAAAAAAAAAATTATATGAATACTGCACAAGAGTCCCAACTGCTCCCATCCGTCTGGAGCCAGTGAAACTATGGCATTCCCAATTAGGGAATGTTGTGAGGCTGAAGGTATTTGGGAGGGGAAGGAGAAGGGGAAGAGGGAGGTGGGGGAAATACCTGGTTATTCAGATCTGGTCACCAAACATGGCTAAAAGCCATTTCAAGCAACGTTTTAATTCTGAATGGTGGTCTTTCACCAGGGCGATACTGAGAGTATCTTCCACTCTGGAACGTGCGCAAATATACTATTTATTATTTATAAATGAATTAATTGTGAAACAGCACAAATTAATTAAATAAAATTTACTGGCGCACGCCGGGATTTGAACCCGCGACCTTCGGATTCGTAGTCGAGAGCCTTACCCCTCGACCATGGAGGCCGTCATTATTATTGTGATGAAATTACGCAGGCTAAAATTACAAGCGGAGGAAAATATACATGGAATAAGTGAAAGAGCATTTTCAGTTTCAGATCCATTTAGGAATAAATAAGTAAAAAATAATTGAAAATATCAAGTTCTGCCAAGCCGGGGTTAAGTGCTAAGTGTGTTATTTACATTTCTTTAAACATCTACATTTCCCTGGTGATATTACAACAGTAACGAAGCTAATAAGCATAGCATATATAAATAAACCATACATAAAATAGATACATTTTTTTTTACAACTAGACCCAGCAGGCCTTGTTGGAAATAATTTCAAGGCATATATCATATTTAGGGATGCTATGTGAAAATATATTTTTATGCCTTGTTATTTTCTTCATTTTATTCATATTAGTAATAAATATAATTTCGTATATGAATTTTTTATTCAATGTTTTATAATATTTTTTATTATAAATACATATTTTTTTAAATGTTTATAATTTGTCTTATATTGTGTAATATCGTGTTCTATATTTATCATTCGTCTAAACTCGAGATTAAATTTTTATAGTATTCTGTATTCCTTGTTCGAAACATGTTGACATCAAAAAAGTGGTGTCTACGAAGTAATTTTTATTAATTTATTTACACCCAATATTGTTTACGTATGGGGGGCACACTTCTAAAGAGAACCAACTCCATCAAAATTGATTGTGAGATAATGAGAACTACAGATTGTTATTTTCGTTCAAATGTGCAAATAGATATACTAAAATGGTTAAAATATTTGTTTCTAAGATACATTTTTACCGTTTGAAACTAAATTTTACCAAAGCTTGAAAATAAAAATTGAGTTCGACCACATTCCTCCAAAATTTCACTTTAAAACCACCTGTTCTATATGTTCTACCTTACCTTACGAAATGCCATTTTTCCCAAATTATGAACACACGCTTTTAACACAAATAAATAGTAGGTGTAATGTAAATAACCGCGTAATGTCGTAAAGAAATGACATAGCTTTTAAAATAACAGTAATTATACCAGGGTGCAGAAATGCACCTAACATTTTCAAAGCTTGGTCAAATAAATTTTCTATACACATTTACCGTTTCGTCGGAAATTCGGAAGACTGAATTGGTTTTTTGTAACAACACTCTCAGAACTGAGAAAAAAAAACGTTGCGTTTGACATTTCAATTTCCAACTACGGCGGGATATCACTTGCCCCGGCATAAAGGAAAATATGCCCACAGTGGCAACACGGCATTGGGATAGAAATTCCTTCCCATTGGCTTTATTGCTATGGAAATTTCTAGAATTCAGGGTTTCCAGAAGATTTTAAATGCTATCACACATTATTTTGGGGAGATTAAAAAAAAAAAATTAAGTGAATGCCACTCAAGATTCCCAACTGCTCCCAAATGTTCGGAACCAATAGGAAAATGACATTTCCAATTGGGGTATGTAATGAAACTAAAGTTGAGGAGAAGGGAAGGAGAGAGAGAAGAGGAAGGTTGAGAAGCACTTGGTTATTCAGATCTGGTCAACAAATACGGATAAAGCTATTTCAGGTGTCAAACTGCGTAAATATTTCAATTTCACGTATTCCTGGGGAAGTGCAGAAAACAATACTTCTTTTGCATTTTTCTGAACAAGCGATATAATTTAATACAGACTTTAATTCAGTTATGAATATGATTACAATATATTTTCGTAAATCAACTATATTTTAAGTGGAAAATCTTTTTGTGAAACCTTATCTTTTAATTAATTTGTATATTCAACAATATAATAAATGTTGTAAGGTAACTGTTGATTTCCCCCAAATAATAAAAAAAATGTTTGGTTTCACAAATTTTATTGTTTTGCTTTGCATATAAATATTACACAAATAAATACCTGACAGAATACATTTTTTCCCTTTAAAATACATGTATTAGATTTATAATGTACAATACTTTACATAAATAGGTATACCGAAAACATGCAATCTAAGCAAAGGACTTATAAAAAGGTTTATCTTTTCTTTATTTATTTACTGTGATGATCTCTAAGTCTCCAGTGATTAGTAGGCAAATGACAATACGAAATGTTTAGTAATTGTTTTTGTTAATTGATAAACTAAAGTTCTTAAAAACTTAAGACAAGATTTTTGTGCATAGCGCAAAGGGTAACAATTATTATTTTTATAAACAATAATTATTAATCTAAAACACTCATCCAAATTGAAAAAACCTTCCGAGCAAAGATAAAATGTCGCCGGCAGGACTCGAACCCGCACCCTTCTAATGTCCGGTTAGATGCTCTACCGTTGAGCTACGTCGGCTTATCGCAAACCCGCCAAGTTAATTAGTGCGGGTTCGAGTCCTGCCGGCGACATTTATCTTTGCTCGGAAGGTTTTTTCAATTTGGATGAGTGTTTTAGATTAATAATTATTGTTTATAAAAATAATAATTGTTTTTGTGTTCAATTTGTAGAACTCCATTTAACTTTATTTTTATTTAATGTAAATCAAATTTAATAATGTTTTAATTAAGTTCTGCAAGAATTTTTAGTTTTTATTATTGTGACAGCTGTTTCGGCGTTTAAGGCCATTTTCAAACTGAGGTTAATCCAAAAAAAAAAACGAAATGTTTATCTTCACAGTATTTGTTGGTGCTATGTTACAAGGTCTAATCTAAGTACTGAAGTACATGCGAGATAACTTTTCGTTCGTATATATTACACTGAGTCATGCTATCTCTTTCATAGTCGGTTGTCCCTTTCATACCCTTTGACATACATTCACCACAGTAACGTTAACTATATTTTTTTGACACTCAAAATTGTGTGGAAGAACGGTTTTTTAAAGACATCGCCTCCATGAACATGAACCTCATAATTATAAACATCTTCTGCAAGCTGAAAAAAAATAACACCAGAATATTAGAATATACCAGAATTATGAGGACCTGTCAAAATTAGCTTATAATTTAATTATCATAATTTATGTATTATTAATAAAAAAAAGGTGTGTAATGTATAAAATATTAACATTGTATTGATCTTCGCAACAGTAAATTCGGAATTTACAGTTCATTTCGTCAAATGTCCTCTTCATTGCCACAAACCATTTTCTTCTAAGTTGGGAACATATGGGATGGTAATAAATTTATTTCCCGGTGTCGTCTGTATTGTTAACACATTTAGGAACCGAACAGTATTTGTAGCTGGAAATTATTCAGTAATTAAAAGACAGTAGGCTATAATTTCGATGTTCTCGGTAGCGTAAACAGAGCAAACGCATTTCCAATAATTCTGTCTGACAGGTACGGTTTGTCGATAGAGATGTATGATATCACGCAGCAGAGGTTCGTAAAGAGAGCGTTCGATTAAATAAAAGCTTGAAAGGAGCGCATTGTAGAACTGGAATTTTATGCGACTAATAGCGGGTAGTACCTACCCACGAGTATAGGAATATTCCCCCTGCCTTTGGCACTTTGACATCTGTGCGATGTTATAAAATATTTTACACCTTCACCGGTCATTTAAAAAAAAACGTTATTTTTTATTTATTTTTTATTACAGTACATATTTTATACAATCACAAAAAAAAATATTTTTCTTTTTCAGACTACACTTTTCTTCTGTTTGAAGTATTTGATTGGGATATAGAAGGGGAATGTACATCACTATGATAATTTATCAATATGTAAAGAGAAAAAATAATTTGGTGTATATAAAAATAAAACGTAATAAAAAATAATTTTAAGAACAGTTGTGAGGTATTTTATGAAACATATCGTTTTTTATTAACATTTTTGACTAATTACTTTTCTACTTTGATCAATTATTGTTTATGTTTATAATTTGTCTTTTCTTACATTATTGTGTTCTATGTTTATCAATTTTCTATACATGACATTATTATTTTTTAGTATTCTAAATGTTCCGATGAGGAAAGCTTCGCTTTCTAAACATGTTGATATGTATATATTAATAACGTGGTGATTACAAAGTAATATATTATTTAATAATGTCATTATGTAGGCGAATATGTACAAATACTATCAATATTTTCAGCTCCATCAATGTTTAACTGCAAGAGTTTATATGTATTACTTTTTGTTTGCAGGATTAAACGATTTCACTTAAACGAAAAAGTTTTTTTTAAACCATTTTAATATTGACGGTTTCGACTTATCTAAACCTTCGTCTACACATTAAACTAAATTATTATACAGGGATATATTAGTAAAAAAAAGTGAAAAAGAGAATGGACAGCGTATAAGAGAAGTGGATGTATATGGATAGTAGAAGGATAGGTAGAGGGGTAGGGGTTATATAGGAACAATGGGAACATCTTTATGATCGTACTTTGGGTTAAATTTAATTGTTTTATTTCAAATTTAGCAATTACTATTTTAATTTGATTTCGATGTTTTTAATGCTTCAACGTTGTAAAGCCGCAAACCTATTGCATTTGAATGAACTACTTGCACTCCTGTATTTATATTAAAGGACTTATTTCAACAAAAAATACATGTAATTTAATCATTGAAGAAGACAATATTAAACAATCCTAAATGAAACGAGAAATCTAAAAAGGCGTAGAAATTTTTTTAAAAATATATCGGTCGCATCTGGGAATTGAACCCAGAACCTCTGTGTTACCGGGACAACGTTATACCACTGAACTAATGAGACCAGTTTACCAGTTCACGTAATAGATTTTTATTTTTACACAGCAAGGCAAAGGTTCTGGTTTTCGATTTCCAGATGCGACAGATACCTTTTTTGTGTCTTTATCGGTTTCATGTTTCATTTTATTAATATTATCTTCTTCAATGATTAAATATTACAATAAGGTTTGTACGATTGAACAGGTTATTCCAATAAATTATTCATATACATATCTCCTTCAGGTTATTATCAGTAAATAAAATGAATAAAGTATATAATCAGTATGTAATCCGTCCGCTGGTTAGATATTTAATATTGTTTTTATAGCTAAACTCACCTATCACTAACTCCAAAACAATTTAATTACTGAGCTATCTCGAGTCCCAGCTGCTCCCAACTGTGTGGAGCCAGTAAGTTTATGGCATCCCAAATGGGTATCTTGTGAGAATGAAGGTAGTGAGGAGTGAAGGAGACGGGGATAGGAAGGTGGGGAAATACCTGGCTATTCTGATCTCGTCATCAAATACGGCTAAAGTCATTTTAGGCAACGTTTCGATTCTGATTGGTGATATTTCACCAGGGCGATACCGAAAGTATCTGCCACTTTGGAACTTGGGGCAAATATAATATGAATTATTTTTAATTAATTTATTGTCAAATATCACAAATGAATCAAATCAAATTTACCTGCGCACGCCGGGATTGAACCCGTGACCTCCGGATTCATGGCCAAGGATCGTAACCACTCAACATCGGAGGCCGTCAAACGTGACGTTTTAGATCAGTTTTAAAATAATTAATTAAATTGAGTATAAATAAATTGTAACAGTTTTTCTAACGTTGTGTTATGCGAACCCTGGGCGAATAACGCGCCAAGAATGAAGAGACATTTTCAAAACATTTCGTGCTAGGCACAAAATACTGAAGATTACAAGCGCTTGGTATAAAATCCGACTTTTCATGCTTTAAAATAATAACAGGGATTGTAGGTATAGTAATTTTTCTTAACCCGAGAGACTAATCTCGGTCATTTTAACTAACACTGCGTGCATTTTATGCTGTATCTCTTGCACGAATTCACTTATCGCGCTAGTTCGACGCGCAAACTCAGTCGCCGACGAGGGCTTGCAGGGAATGATCTCGCTATTGGGGTAAGTACCACCATTTTTTATGTACACGACATTTATTATTATTTTTTATTTATTTTAAACACAAATTTAAGAATAAAATGAAAGACAGCTTCCACTGCCAAACTAGGAAAAAATCCCGTTTTAGGACAGTCTAATTGAAGGCTTGAGATTTATTTAAGGTATAATAATTAAGTATGAAGAGATGTGAAGAAAAGTATAGAAAAAAAAACAATTGTGTATACAAGAGAATTTGAGTATAGTAAAATAATTAATACAGAATAATAGCTAAGTTTAAAGAGATAAGAAAAAAAGGTGCAGAGTAATCGTTTACGTATACCAGATAATTTGAGTGTAGTGTAATAGTAAAGTACTTGAGAAGAGTATGAATAATGAATATTGTAGAGTAATCAATTATGTATATGTGTATGATTGATTGGTGCTATGAGGGGATAAATGCTTCTAAAATGAGTACTAAAAAAGGTAATATTATTGAGTAATATTGATAAGATTGAGTTACGTCTCACTCAGATTTATGAGCCGACAACGAAAGTCAGGGATCCTGCCCGTAAAGGGTTCAGCAAAAAGCTAATAACATGTTCGATAAATATATAACAGCTTTTTTAGTCCAGAATGCGAAGAGCCCAAGGTATGTTATAATTTTATTATGTTTAACCGTTAGAGTGCGGCCCAGCGCCATCGCGCTGTAAGCTTTAGTCAAGTAAATTTCGACGCAGCGCTATAGCGCTCCAATCTTCAGTGTATTTTTTGTCGTCCTCGGGAGAGCACGTGTTCAATTTGAGCGTGGTATATTGAGGTTGGCGCGTGTCTTGATAACTGTATTTATTATATTAAATACACCCCAAAATGAATCGATATTTTTCACAATGACGGAAGTTAGATCTATTTCGGATGATCGTAATGTATCAAATGACAGCGGCACTAAGGACGACGAGACCTTTATTCCCATAAATCAATATGTGCAACAAATCAAATGAGATAAGGCGATCCAATTTCATATGCGCTCGCTGTAAAAAGGGACTACATGGACCACGGGAAAACACAATTGTGAAGTGAAATAATTTTTTATTTTTGTATTTTTTAATTTTTTTTCTGGTTGCAAATGTGTAGTTTATTTTATTTAGAACTACCGTATTGGTAAAATTTCATTCTTCACTAGTATAATAAAAAAAAAAAACAATTATTTTTATAAACAATAATTATTAGCCTGAAACACTCATCCAAATTGAAAAAACCTTCCGAGAAAAGATAAATGTCGCCGACAGGACTCGAACCTGCACCCTTCTGATTGCCGGTCAGATGCTCTACCGTTGAGCTACGTCGGCTTATCGCAAACCCGCCAAGGTAATCAATATATACTAGTGTTTCATTCAATAATTACTGTTTTTATTATATTTCACCTGTAAATTTATTTGGATGAGTGTTGCAGGCTAATAATTATTGTTTATAAAAATAATTGTTACTCATTGCGCTATGCACAAAAATTTTGTCTTAAAAACTTTAGTTTATCAATTAATAATAAAAAAACATTTAAAATAATTGATATTTGTCCATGGTATTGCGTTTTTATTGAATACCATTTTTTTTTTCTTTAAAAACACAGATTATCTGTAGCAATTTATATATATAATTGCAAATTAAGCATAACGCTAAGACGGTTAAGAGAATGAAGCATTTTAAGTTAGTTAAAGAAAACGAGAAACAAAAGCTTTTTTTGGTCGTTTATTTGCTTGAGATAATAACATAAAGGTTACTGCTAATTTTCATTTCAAATAACTATTTGAATATATAATAATAATATATATATGGTATAACTATACCCAGGTTAATTTAATTTTTTTAAATAAAGACCACAAACTTCGAGCACGTTTTTTTAATCCTCTCTTGTAGGCGAACTTCTTTTACAAAATAAAATAAACGTTTGAAACCTTCGTAAATAAAAAAAGGCAGTTTGTGACGGCTGATACCAATTAAATTTAATAAGCGGGTCTGATCTTGGCAAAAGTGGGGGTCAATCACTGTCTGGTGCAATTCGATCGGAGCAGCCTTCCCAATAAAGACTCAATTGAAATGCTTGGGGTAAGTATTTCAGACCAGCTCAAGTATCGGGGCTCAATAAACTGGGCGTCTTATATGGGTCTACCATATTCTACAATAGTTACCAACTTCTAATACTATACAAATCACGAGTACGTCCAATAATTGAACTTTGAAGTCACCTCTGGGCTGGAGCTACCAAATTCTTAATAAACCTGCTTACTTCGGCGCAAAGGAAGGCGGTTCGTCTGATAGACAATCCGTTGTTAACGGACCGACTGCCATAATAATAATAATAATAATTAGATTACTTGTATAGCGCCGTTTTTGTGAAAAATCACCTCAAGGGCGCATATCTAATATACAGACCGAATGTAGTTATTCTGAGTCCTTTTTACAGATATTTCAATGGAGTCTACTCGAAGGAGCTAGCAGCATTGATCCCCTCCGCACCAGTGAACAGGGTGTGAAATTTAACGGACACGAGTGGAAAATCCATTCACAGTTGATGTTGGCTTCATGAGAACAGGTCGTTTCGCCGACTCGTGTTTATGTGAATCGGCTCGTATATGGAACAAGTTAAAAGCATCTGTCTTCCCTCCTACGTTTAATCCTGGCCTCTTCATTAACAAATCCCGTTGCTGAATCGGGTAGCGTTATATTTCCCCGGTTTATGTATGTACTCGTATATACAAAAGCGCTATTGAAGGTGTCACGTAATTTTTTTTAATGTTAATCAAATTGACAAATTATTAGCATCTACCTATAAAAAAAAGTGATTAGCCTTCTAGTATTAAGGCAAACGATGTTCTTTGAAGACGCAAGTTCGCGGAAAAATATAGTTTTATACCTATTTACACGCAAGACTGTGTAAGATCTACTCTTGTAAATTTAGGTCCGTACGAACAAAATTCTTCTTGTTTATTTCATACATAAGATATTAGAATCGAACTTGAATCCCTCTATCTCCAACCTCGGCCACTGGACCCCTAGCACCGACCCCCACCATCTCTGCCCAAATTCCATCTTATATGAGCGGGCTTAAATATAAAATTCCTATCAGCAAGTGCCGCCAACATATAAAACACAGTATATAATTCTTTGAAATAAAAATAAATAAAAGCCCTACAATAGCAATACGAAGCCAGCTCATTTGTCAGAGAAGATTATCTCCACATATATGCACCTCTAACCACAGTTGACACAGGAAGAGGGAGAAATCTTCCCTGTTACTGTACGCAAATTTTTTACAATACGATATATATATGACATTCAACGAAGTGGCACTCCGATGATTTATCAAGCAAACTCATTATGGAACTATTAATTATTCGTACAAAATATTTGGTTATATGAAGTTTTTAAAGAAAATATGAATTTGAAAATATTGAAACTAAAAAATACTTAATTGTTATATTTAAAAAAAAACTAAAAAAAATAAATTAAACAATATTCAGCCTCGAAATATACAGAGTCAATTAAAAAAAGTGTGTAAAAATATCTAATAATATTTTACAAGAGAAGAAAGGTATACCCACGTTAGAATCTACAGAGTTTAGCAGGATGAACAAGTTGTTTTATTCTATTATTAGTCGTGCATTATGATTTCAGATCACTTTTTCGTACACGTCTTAATTCTTAAGGCAACTTGTTATAGTCGGTGAAGGCAATTAATATATTCCACTGATTTCAGTCCGTAATCTTTCGAGTGTATTTTTGATATGTGTAGTTTGTGGTACACTCCCTTATATAAGGTTGAAATTATGAAAAACATGTTCAGCCGGCCACAGCTTTACTAGCACCATTTTAGCACATAGTCAAATATGTATGTATACGATGTAACAGAACATTCGGGACAGACTTTCACCAATGCTTATTTGAAGGTAAAATTAAGATTTTGTCCTCCGGTGACTCTTTCTCCACTTCGCCACCGGGTAGAGATTTAGGCAAGTTCACTTGAATAGCTTGATACACCATCCCTTTCCCCCAGACAGATGTAGATGGTGAGGAGGGCGGGCGTTTCGTGGTTTTAGTCAGCGGTGGCATGACGAAAATAATGTTACTAGGGATAAAAAATTCAACACTTTTAACCCAATATAAGCTGAGAAAATACCCATATCCTTTTGAATCGCGTAAAATTGAAGTTCCGTATTCATGTTGGCTTATTCAAACACGTACACACTTTTTTGCACGATTTCGGCGAACACACATAAATCAAGTTAACTTTTTGTGAGATTTCTTCCCAACAAGCCTTCCATTGACAATTTTTTTGTACCTTAAGTTACAAGCTTGGCACAGGGTGTCCATTGTAACCAAAGTTAATTTTTAGTCGTAGAACTCTTTCGAACGTGTAGATACGAGTATTTATATATTGAAAACAGTAAAGCAAAGTGATAGTTATTAATTTAGTAATTGTTATTGTTCACATGAAAGACTCGAAGTGGGAGTTCTTGTAATTTTGTTTTCAAGTAAATTTTTCAATAATAGAGTGTGTTAAAATATTTGAAGACTCCTGTTGATTTGTTTTGGCTTCACTCTTGTTGTTAGCATTTTAAGTGAAAATATGAGAATAGGAAATGAATATTATCAAGAAATACAAATTACGGAAGGAACCAGGTAGTAAAATCAGATATTTGTAAAATAATGAAGTTTGGGGGGCCGGTTTTAAGAAGGTAAATAATATTAATTGGATGATTTGTATAGCACCATTTCTCTGAAAAATCAACTGAAGAGCGCTGTACAAATATTACTTCCTACAGATACAGAAAAACATACTTACCTGCCAGGTCGCTTCAGATGAACACAGTTTTATTAGAAAATTTAAGTATAGAGATGATATTTTTAGATTTTATCCTCATTGATGTTACGTTTACTAGAAGATTAGTGGCACAAGAAGAGTTGGTATTTATTTGAAATATTTATAATATTTTTGAGTGGCGAATATTTATAAAATGGTCTTAAAAAGCGTAAAAAGTTTTTAATAGATATTAACATTTTTTGTACACATTTAGTTATTTACAGAGACGCATTTAGTTATTTACAGAGACGCAGGACGCATTTGTGCACCGATGAAATTTTTATTTTATTTTTGGGAACTGAACCTTTTCCAGGGTGATGACTTATAAAACCTGTACCTATTGATTACAATCGTTATAAAACAGAGGAGTTTTTGTATTTATGTTTTTTTCTACAAGTATTTCTTTAGGAAGAACTCCAAAAATCTACATTCCAATACCTCTTTTTCCAATACTCCAATGTCTCCAGAGAACAAATAATATAACAAAATGCCCTACCTCGCAAGGGGAAAAAATCAAAATGAGGAGGCGAGGGACGAGCTATGCATGCCGCCAATTTAAGTAAAACCGCAAATAAGTAAAAAGGTTCGGCTTGTTTACAAAAACCGAATATATTGTGTATATTTATGCATTATCGACCGGTTTCGGTTGAACTCAACGTTCATCAGGAACTTAAACATATAAACGCTACGTATGTTCCTGATGAAGGTTGAGTTAAACCGAAACTGGACGATAATGCATATATGTATATATAAAATGAAGTGGCTTAAAACGAAATTTTTTCTATCATTAAAAGTATCATAATTTGCTTACCGCAGTCAAAATCACGCCAAACAAACGTGACAGCAGTGAACTAGGCTAGTGCCAAAATTAGATGTCATATGACCTGTGCCTCCAGGTATTAAAATTGTACTTTAGGGCAAGTCTATTAATTCTAACGTCATTGAACGACTCCAATGATCAATTATTATGAAACAAGTGAGTATTTTCAAAAAATAAATATCACTGGAATCACTAATAAAAGTCGATATAAATTGGCTTCTTAAATCAAAATTTTGGAAACCAATCAATATTAAGGTTTAAAATTTTACATGCAAATATAACCGGTTTAGAATTAGACAAATTAAGAATTTTCGGAATCAGAAAAAGTGTTAATAGTCAATTAAATATAATTAATAATCTTTTCTTTTTAAATGAGCTACCTCTTCAATTTATTTTCATATTAATATTAATGATAAAAATAATTTATTTTATATTTTCTAATATAAATTTGTTATTCATTGTTTTCTAATAATTTCTTATAAATCATTGATTAATTACTTAGCCACTTTAACCAATTTTTGTTTTTAATAATTTGTCTATTCTTACATTATTGTGTTCGATGTTTATCATTTGTGTATACTTGATAATATTATTTTTTATTATTCTGTATGTTCTTGATGAGGAAAGCATCGCTTTCGAAACATGTTGTTATGGATATATTAATAAAGTGGTGATTACAAAGTAACTTTTAATTAATTTATCAAAGTGAAAAATTGAATTTATTAAGAAAAGTTACAGGCAAATAAAAAATATAGCCTGTTAATTTGCATTACTTTTTTCATAATGATTATGTATATTACGTAGGGCACAGACAACACGTGTCATTAACAGTTTTTGCAATTGCAAAAAGGTTGTTCGGGTTAACTGAGGGTTTATTAGGTGAACTACCTCTAGGGAGAATATTAGGTAAGGGTTGAAATACAATTATTTCACCGCTGGCCACTGTGAGGTTTCTTTAGCAATAATTTATGGAATCCAACATTAACGTTTTTTTTTTTTTATATGAATACCTTACAAGAGTCCCAAACTGCTCCTAACCGGCGGGAGCCAGTGAGACTATGGCATTCCCAATTGGGGAATGTTGTGAGGCTGAAGGTATTGGGGAGGGGAAGGAGAAGGGGGAGAGGAAGGTGGGGAAAAGGGTAAATACCTGGCTATTCAGATCTGGTCACCA
>JAHDVE020004994.1:0-135357 GCA_022606495.2 Halesus radiatus | reverse complement strand
ATACAGGGTGTATCGGCACGTACCCGACAAACTTTAACCAGCGATTCCTGAGCATATTTGGAGTAAAAAATGTTATGGCCACTTTTCTGTCCGGTAACTTTTTTTTTCATTTAAAATTTAAAATTTTATTTTATTTAAAACTTCGTAATTTTTTTAAAAACTCGACAAAAAATTACCACTACAATTTAAAAAAAATATTCTTAACCATACGCCATTTCGCAGCAGGCTCGTACACACCCTTTTTTATTCTGCATTTTGACATGGCCCGACTCACGAAGGTACCTATTTGATTCACACGATTTTGCCATGTCACCCATTCCCGACTTATAATTATATTATAACTCCTTTCATCGTTCAGTGGACGATACTCTCGCCCTGGTGAAAGATCATAATTCGGAATTGAAACGTTGCTTGAAATGACTAGCCGTATTTGGTGACCAGATCTGAATAGCCAGGTCCTTCCTCACCTTCCACTCCTTCCCTTAGCCATACAACTTACCCCAATTCAACATAATAATTGTGTAGGTACTCGTATATCGGATTTTGGTAGCTGTTATTGTGAGATACAAATATCGATATTAAAAATAATAATCAAATGTATGTTCCCCTTTTAAATTAATGCGTTTACTCATAAACTCCACTCCGTTGAATGTGCGAATAAATTTCAATTGAAAGCAGGTGCTCTGATCAATAAAGCCATAGCATAATAGCATTGAAAGCAGGTGCTCAAATCAATAAAGCCATAGAATAATAAAAATAGAAACATTTAATTTGTTCAATGAAACATTTACTTTGTAATGTGAGATTATAGTTTAAATTAAATAATAACTTTATGGTGATTACAAAGTCATTATTTAATATAAAGAAACATTTGACACAGTTTTATAATGCCATCAGAAGGTGAAACAGCTGTCACGCGTAATAATAATTACAACTAGCAGAACTTGTTTATAAATAAACTGTTTTTGTAGATTTAATAATAATATTGTTAAAAATAATAAATTTCTTAAAATTGAAATGGAATTCTACAAACTAAATTTAAATCAAATAAATTTATTGTGAAGGTTCAAAGTACTGTACTGTAATATTGTATTTAATAATACTTGGAAATATTTTAATAATTTTTACGTGTAATGGAATTAATTATTTTTTGAAGTCAAATTAAAGTGATTAAAAACCCATCTGGCAACTATTATATTTAGTTTTTTTTTTTAATATTATTATTTAGTGTGTAGGAAAGAGCCAAGACGCTTTTCGACACACTTGCTAATAACAGCTGTTTTTTACACAAACATGCCTTCAATAATATTCTTACGTATTGGGGGGCTTTTTAGCTCGTTCAGCGGCAGCATTTGTCTCATTTTTTACTATTATTATTTAGTGTGTAGGAAAGAGCCAAGACGCTTTTCGACACACTTGCTAATAACAGCTGTTTTTTTACACAAACATGCCTTCACGCACGTGCATTGATATGAATGACATTGTGAGAATTTTACCAAATAAATAATAAATGAAAATGCGGACATGTAGGTTATGTATTTTTTATTGGAGCATTTGTTCGAAATGACTGCCATTATTTTCAATGCAAGCGTGCAGTCTTGTTATATTTTGAATATTTAAGTTTACAGGATTTTCTTTCATTTCTGCACGGACAGCGTAGGATCTTCGGTGATCAAGTTGAGGATTCTCTGCTCAACTGCCACAGGAACAATATTGTGTCCTCCGCCGGCGCCTTCAATCCGTCCTATGCCATTGTCACGCAGTCGTTGATACATCTGAAACAAAACAACTTTTATTATTCAGCTCAGTAGTAAATGTCAAATAAATGGACGCGGGCTTTTGCACTCATTTTATTTTTAAATAACACTTATTTTAGGCACATATTAGAAAACTTAAGTTTTCTCTTCATTTATTTCATTTTTTTACAGTTAAATAGTACACAGTGTTTAAATTCATATTTTTCTTAACTAGGAATGGTTGATATCTTAGATTCACAGGGATGAAATTGAATTGTAAGTCATTTAAATAATCACATGGTGAGAAAGGGAGTGAATTTAATTGCAGTGAATGATGCATTTATTAGATATTAAAATTAAACTTTTTAGAACGCCGTTTCGTGACCATTGATTACAAATCACCTAAAGTTCGATTTACATTTTTAAAGTTGGTAGCCCCTTGTTATGTTAATGTCCCAATGATTAAATTTCAAAACAGCTTTTTGGCATTATCAATGAATGTAAATAGTTTCAATAAACAAATGATTTACAAACCTGGACAAAGGTGCTATGGTGTGGGACGAGTCTTTCAGGAAACCTCATCCGATACTCTCTCACGGCTGCTCGTGAATTCCCATTGCAAAGTCCATAAACAAACACAATATCTGCTTGGTCGGCAGGTGAATAATTGAGAGGCATATTTCAACAGTAAAAAAACTTAGATAACAAAACAACAACGAAAGTAGGTAAAGGTTGTGACAAGCGAACTTCCAAAACAACACTGAACACTGACATTAGACGGGTAGCGGGAACGACACACTTGACTTGAGATAGATATGCGTGAAAGAGATAGCAGCAGTGCGGCGTTGCCGTTTATTTCACCCCTATTCTGTGGACAGTGAGGGAGTGTGGAGATTTTATTTATTTTTTATTTTTTATAGAAAAAAAAAGTTACCGGACAGAAAAGTGGCCATAACATTTTTACTCCAAATATGCTCAGGAATCGCTGGTTAAAGTTTGTCGGGTACGTGCCGATACACCCTGTATATAACCATGTCTAGATCATCCATTCTCCACCGTAGTATGCAGTGGCGTGTAGTCCATAAAGCCTAAAAAGTGCCTACCTTAACGGGGAGAGGGACGTCGGAGAGTTATTATTTATTAATTCAAAATAATGATAATATTATTGTGCAATACGATAAACATGGTGTTTTTAGAGAGAAAAATATTTATTACTTAATTGATAAACTAAAGTTTTTTTTTTAAGACAAGATTTTTGTGCATAGCGCAAAGGGTAACAATTATTTTTATAAACAATAATTATCAGCCTGAAACACTCATCCAAATTGAAAAAACCTTCCGAGAAAAGATAAAATGTTTCAGGCTAATAATTACTGTTTATAAAAATAATATTTATTATGTTTGTTTTTTTTTTTAATTTGCATGGGCTTAGCATTTATCAAAATATAATCAGAAATATTACACATTTCTGACCGTTCTACGCATGTTTTACAAAAACATTTAAAAAGTTGAATATCCTTAAAAATGCTGTGAAGGTTTTTCTGTAACTTGTCAATAAGATAAATTAAAAAAAAGAACAGTGTGTGGTACAATTTTTTTATGAACACTATGTAACTTTAATGTTTTTTTGTAATGCGGATTACAAATCTTTGGTTATGTTTATTTACAAAAACGCAACGATAAAGGATTAAAAATACTTTTCTCCACTGTAAAAATCATATTCGTATTTTAAATATTTTGTAAAACATGCAATGGGACGGTCAGAAAAAGTAGCATTTCTGATTAGATTTTGATAAATACCTAAGCCTATGAAAAATTTTCTATTTAAAAACATTATGTTTATCGTATGGCATAATAATACTATCATTATTTTGAAATAATAAATAATAACTCTCCGACGTCCCTCACGCCCTTAAGAATATATTGGGACATAAAAACACAAAAAATTTATGGAAAAATTAAATTTTTGTCAGAATTTTTTCATTTCTTAAACACTTCGTTTATTTTTACAACAATTAACAGAAGATGATAATAAAAACGGACTTCTCACGACCAAGAAAATATTCTACGCTAAGCAATTACAATCGAAAAGACTGCAGCCTACCTTTGGTCACAGAGCAGTGCACGCCATTGGCAGTACGTCACTGTGTCCGTCTAACTTGACATCTCTGGTCACCGTTAAGACGGCCGCCTCGTTACGTCCGCCACATTATAACATATCACGACTGCTAGATAACAGCACCGCTTTCTCAGCAAACCGTAGCTTTAGTCTTATTTACTTGTTATTATTATACATATTCCATACATACAAGCACTACACATTAATCCCTGATACATTAAAACAGATATTTTATGTTAGGTTTGGTTATA
Source organism: Halesus radiatus (assembly GCA_022606495.2). Lineage (NCBI taxonomy): Eukaryota > Metazoa > Arthropoda > Insecta > Trichoptera > Limnephilidae > Halesus > Halesus radiatus. The sequence continues at coordinate 131,251 of JAHDVE020004994.1, read as the reverse complement.
TAGGTCGGATTGTGTGGTGTAATGAATTTGATAATTTGTGTTTACAGCTGTCTCCTGAAGCAGCGTGATGTCCTGGCCGATGTGGAACCAGCCGGTGGCCCAGCCTGACGTGATGGCGGGCCTAAGCGGGTTCACTCCGGAGCAGTGGGCCTCCATGCAGCAGCAGCAGTGGAACCAGTGGGCTCAGTACCAGCACCAGTACTCCCAGTGGCAGATGGAGTATGGAGACAAGGTACACTGGACACTTCCACTCATTCCCCTGTTGCTTATCGAACACGGACACATTCGGCAAGCGTGACGCTCATACTTGACAGCTGATAGCAGTTTGATCAAAATCTGAAACGGGTCGAGTATCAGTGGTCAAGGGGAAATCTTTAAATGTCTAAAATTGTGCTGAATGATGATTTGATGGTCATCAAATGTGATAATGTTTGAAATTCCCTGACTTCGTAGCACTGTTGTAAATAACCTTAATAATGTTAATTTATAGTGTTAATAAAAAATAATAATATACAGCCTTATTAATGCTATACTAGTATTAATGCTATATATTGCATCAAAACTACCTAGTTACTACCATATCTCAGATCGCTTATTAATTGTTAGTTTTGAATGTTTTGGTTACCGTAAAATCTCACAGTTTACTAATTTCCTTTCAGTATTCAGAGCAGATGAAGGGAGCACAGCCTCCCCTCCCAGCCGTGATGCCCACCGCCCCTCCACCCCCTCCCCCAGATGCCCCTCCCCCTACCTCACTCTCCCATCAGCAAGACAGCAAACCTTCCAACTCCGCAGCCGGTTCCAGAGACCTTTCCAAATCCAACTCCTACGGTGGAGCTCATTCCACCAGGGCTTTCGACTCTCAAGTGCCTCCACCGTCTTTTGGCCAATCCAACCCACCGCAAAGCTATGGCTATCAAAATAATGCACGTGATTCGGAACAAAAAAACTATGACAGCAAATCTAACCAGAACAATCATGGGCAGACCAATTATGATAATTCTAATCGTAGTGGATACAACACGATGGAAGATCAGGATGCCGGGAAAGGTTCAGCTCAGAGGGACAGCTGCAACCCCTCACAAAATATGCAACGGGAGGGAGTTAATCGGCGCCCAAACAACTTTAACCAAAATGCTGACTCTTGGAATGATAACAGCCGTTCCGCCACTGATAATTCAAACAACTACCCAAATACTAATTATAATGTCTCCCAGAACAGACCTCAAGGTAATAGTTCCTCTTCAAATTTCAAGGACACAAAGCAAAATAAGACCGAACCCACACCCACCCCTGCAGATCTCATCACAGATGAAGAGAAACAGTTTGATAATCAATTCAAGAAGTGGGAAGAAGACTTCTTTAAATGGAAGGAACAAAATGTTAATCATCCCGACAAAGCCGCTTACAGGGAATATGAACAGACTTTCGAAGCCTGTCGAGACCAACTCATTCAGAGGAAAGAGCAAATGCGGGCCAGGCGAAATGCTTCCTCTAATGCTGAGAAACCAAAACCTGCTGATAATATTCAGAGGGACAATGCTCCTTATGAGGATTCTAATTCTCAGAGCATGGACAAAGATTCTCCACCAGAATACTCTGGTAATAACTATGATGATCCTAATTATGATTACGATAACTATGGTGACCAAAATTACGATGGAGACAATTACGAAGAAAGTGGTAACCAAGCTAATGATTATAATCCACAAGATGGAAGCGACTTCCTTAATTCGCAGCAAGGTAAAGGCATACCCGGCTTAGATCTGGTAGATGAAGACTGTAGGGCTGCCGATATGGAAGAAGACCGGGAAACTTCTCAATCGTCCATTGTCACTTCTAAAAAACCAGAGAAACCCGATCTTTCTGAAATATCCAAAGGAATCAATAGCATCCTAGGAGACACCAAGCTACTTCAGATGTTGTCCTTGGTGAGGCAGAATGTGAGTGCTTCCAATCCACCGCCTAAAGCAAGCTACAATGTTAAGCAAGATGACGCAAGAGCCTCTCGGTGGTCTGGTCAACTTGAAAACAATACTGCCCCTGGCGGAGGAGATAATAATCCGAAAAACATATCAAATGCTTCTCTTAATATGACTGGAAGCAGTGGCGGTATGAACTATCAAAATGCCAGCCAGGGTCAGCAGGCTATGCCCTTTTTCCCCAGTCAGCAGGGGTATATGGGGAACCACATGACGGGTATGGTTCCTCATCCGATGCCCGTGGCCACTCAGCTCCCCTCACTGATGGGTGGCATGGGTCCAAAGATGGGATTGCTGCCTTCACCTGCTTCCCAAGGAATGTGGAACATGCCTCCAGGGATGACAAACATGCCTCCGGGGATGACAAACATGCCTCCGAGTATGTCAAATATGCCTCCGGGGATGACAAAAATAACTCCAGGGATGGCTAATGCGTCCCCAGGCATGGCAAACATCTCTCCAGGCATGGCAAACATGCCCCCAGGTATGGCAAACATGTCCCCAGGGATGAGGGCAAATATGCCCCTAGGGATGAGGGCAAACATGCCCCCAGGGATGAGGGCAAACATGACCCCAGGGATGAGGGCAAACACGATGCAGCAATCAATGGGAAATGTTCCACTCCAAAGTAACCAAGGAATGAGAGGCATGCCTCAAGGAATGGACAGAATGAACCCTGCACCTAATAACATGCCCCAGGCGAACAACCGTCGCCCCTTGATGGATACGCCTATTGTACCTCAAAATAGAAATATTTCTGACACCAACAGAAATAACTTTCAGAACAATCCTGAAAACAATCCCATGAGAAATAACTATCAGAATAATAACATGAACAGAGATCAGCAGCCCATGAGAGCAGGCCCACCAGACTACGACATGAACAGAGATCAGCTGCCCATGAGAGCAGGCCCACCAGACTACGACATGAACAGAGATCAGCTGCCCATGAGAGCAGGCCCACCAGACTATGACAATTTGGACCAGAGGTTTGGGAACAATCGCCAGCAGAACATCGCGCCTCAAATGATTCCACCAGTTGAAAAGGAAAAACCCAAATGGTTGGTCTTCCCGCTCATAGAACCCGTGACCATATTAGATTATCAGCATCAATCATTGAAGAGAGGTATGTGCTTTCCACCATATTTATTTATTAACACCAAATGTATTTTTCATTATGTGAATTTTCATAAATAGTATTTCCATCGTGGCTTACCATTTAATTAGAGTAAATAAAATATGAATAATTTACTTAATTTAGTTTAAATTATAACAAGTATTTTACTTCAATCTTTACACAAGTTCTATGTTATAATAAAATGAAAAACTGATTACGGTGAAACTCTTAAGTTTTCCAAGGGACCGACAAACAAAAACTTTAAGTGGGAACTTCAAATTAAACAATTTAAAAAAATAAGTATTTTTCTAGAATTGTGCATGTCAGTAATCATTAGTATTATGTATTTTTACATTTCATAGGTAAAATGAATTAAAAATATCTTATTGTTTTCGGCTAGAGCAATATCAATACTTTCGTATTTTTCAGTCATAGCAAACATATATTTCAAGTCGACACTCATAAACAAGCAAATTTCCCGGTCACTGGCTGATCTGCCTTCGCATCTTGGTCTCACCCAGGCGTCGTGAATTTAATCCCTCGGCTGGCTAATTCTTCCATCACAACACAAGCAATATAAGTAGCATAATGGGAAAAATTGCGAAGATGCAGACTTTGCTTGAAATTTTATGACTTTCAGTAAAAAGAGACATTTTCAGGCATATCTCGCCACTAGTTTTCGTTAGAAAAAAATTGTGCTAATTGCATTTTTTTTATACGGAATTTAAAGGGACCGAAAAACAAAACTTCTTCAGCATGAAAACTTCTTCAGTGGGAACTTCTTCAACAAGTTTCACAGTATAAAATACAGTAAACAGCGACAATTCATTATTAAATGCTAAATTTCATATTTCCTACTACGTACATAAATAGGTCAATTATATTTTTAATTTATTTTGATTATCTTGTGTGTTATGTAAAAGTAAAAAATTACAAATGAACTTTTTATTTAAATTATCTGTAAAAAATGATTATTTCATTTACATAATCTGAATGCATAGCTTAAATAGCAATTGGATGGATATTTATCACGATGCCTGTTATATAATAAGGAGAATCCACATCAATATCGCCAGTGATTCATGAATACAAATGATTTATTTTTTAAATAACACAACCTCATCCTATTTGTATTTGTCATTGGTCATGCCCAAATTGGCATCAGTCGGCTAAAAATCTGTCCATGTAATAATGAGTTTTATCCAATTGCTATTTTATCTGACTGCCGAGTTGTACTTTTGCATTTTTCATTAATAATTTTTATTTTGCAACTTAATGGTTTCAAATCTTTACAGGGGCAGATTTCTTAGAACCTGTGCAAACTTTTGACTATAATCACGTATCTACTAAAAAAATCGGACAAACTGAAACTATAGATCTCACGTGGAATGATAGCGATAGTTATTCCAAAAGGTCAGATCACAAGGATACACTATCCACCGATTATCCAAATAAATCTGTAGACGGGAGAAGAGAAACTTGGGATAGAAATACAGATTATCACTCTTCAACAGGTTCAAAAGTTGAAGACAGGTATAAGGATGATAGGAACAATGACAGATACGGCAGGAGGAATGACAGACCAGATCGAGAGAGAGACAACAGCAGGAGAGATGGCCGGGATAGAGATATTAACAGAAGAGATGATAGGAATAGAAATTGGAATGATAACCGGAATTACCGGGACAGGAGTCGAGATAGGAGTCGTGACAGGAGTCGTGACAGGAGTCGTGACAGGAGTCGAGACAGGAGTCGAGACAGGAGTCGAGACCGGAGTCGAGACAGGAGAGGAAGGAATGACAGGAGTGACTCCCGGGACAGGAGAAATGGTAGGAGGTATTCAGAAACCAGGGATAACCAGCCCAAGCAAGATCAGGGCCAGGAACAACCGCCCGCTCAATCATCAGAACCTCCCAAGAATATGGTCATGATTGATGATCTCCTCGAGTCCCCTGGCAGGGAAGTCAGGCCAGGAAAGATTGCAATCATTTTAAGAGGTAATGCATATTCGTATTCTTTTGTATTTATAAAAAATTTCACTAATTATGAAACTAATATTGATTGCATTCTTTTTGTTGTAAAAGGATTACCGGGAAGTGGAAAGTCGTACATAGCAAAATTGATCAAAGACCGTGAATTAGAGAATGGAGGCTCTCCACCTCGGATATTGTCCATTGATGATTATTACATGTCCGAAGTTGAAACTGACAATGGCCGTAAGGTAAATATCCCATTTCTGTTACCGACCCGACCCGACATGTTTGGTTTCCTCAAACCACTTGAATGTTTAATATGTAATAGTAACAATCTATCTGATTTACAGGAAAGGGGCTGTGAAATGGCTTATAAGTACGATAGTTCCATGGAGGCAATGTATATCACATCCCTTATAAAGGCCTTTAAAAAGACACTAACCGACGGTTTCTTCTCATTTATCATTGTTGATGCTATTAACGATCAACACCATCACTTTAGAGACATGCTGCTACAAGCCAAACAATGCGGCTTCATGGTAAAAAATTATTTATTTATTATAATGTTTTTCTCATTCTTGTTACCAGATACAGGGGACATTTCACCATCTCTCAATAAGCGCTACTCGTAGAATAACATTTCATTTTCACTATCGCCCAGTAAAGCTATATATGATGATAAATTAATGTCAGATATTACTAAACCTCGAGTTTGGTCAGTAACCAACGTAAAACCTGATGAGTTCCTATAAACTTTTAACTCTGTTTTTATTCCTATTTACGTTGCCACATTAAAATATACAGGACCATACTAATACTTACCTGGCAGGTCACTTGAGATAAACACTGTTTATTAGCTAAATTTATAAATATACCGTTCTCCACGCATAGGACATACTTTTGGAAAAAAAACGTTCTATTGAAGATATTATTTAATCCTGGTATTTATTTTGTAAAGTCTTTATGTTATTGCTCGATTTTAGGAGAGGAAAGGCATATTTTATGATGGGTGGTACAGAACACGGATTTGATTAGAATTTATCTCTCTAAGGCCACTCCGACGGTCTGGTAGGGAATCCACATAAACCTCATGCGTGATACCGACAGGGCACTGTGCCATGTTACTTCTGTTATACCACAAGCACGACAGTAATTCAGTAGCTTCTCGGTAAACACGCATCCACGCATCGCTTATTGTCGCCCCATTCATCCTTTGAGTTCCAACATGGAGCGGGATATGAATTTTCGGCTAATAATGGAGGTAGAGAAATATGCAGTTCCCTGGCAACAATAAATAACCTACAATGAATGTTACATTCGATGTAGGGGTGAACCTAAAACCTCCTCCTTTTTTGTCCCGTTCGAAGGAATAAATAGCATACCAGAGCTTCGTCTTCACTTGATTCACTCAACATTTTTCGATTTTGACTTTGATAGATCCGATAACATTCAACGGTAAATGTGATAACAGAAATCTGCAATACCGACAATTTACTGGCGGCCACAGTCGATGGAGGAAATATCGCGAAACATTTTCTACATTTTTGCTGCACCCGGTTTATGTCGATTCCCTACCGGACTGTCAGAGAGCGGCCTGAGTGTCCCTCGATAAGAAACGGATTAGAGTGTGAGGCTTAGAATAATGTTAATAAAATAAGATATGTGTAATTAAGATATATGGGATGGGCATTATATGAGTGTTACCGCAGGTATATTGAATTTAAGGATATGAAAGTCTGAAAATGTAAGTTTTTAATAACCAAGATGTCAAGAGTCACACCCACAATCAATCGGGGTATATATTTGGGGATATTTATTGGATTAAAGATGGTGCCAAAATATTCCGACAGCTGGTGAAGTAAGCTGAGTTTTATTGTGAGTACTTACAAAGTGTTTTTTTAATGGATTTTGAGGATATTGCCTTAAGGTATTGAATGACGTTGATTTCAAAGCTTTTCATGGAAATGTTGTCTGTTGACGTTTGTGATTTCATAGAATCCATAGAAACATCGGCATTATATAGACAGACGTTGCGGCAGATAGGATAAGGTTTGACAAAAGCAGGAGTTGCCAAACAATCTCACATAATAACTAATTGGGAGTTTGTTATCGGTGGTGAAACGATCGCCGGTTTATCGCCATGTTATTCCTATGTTTAAAGTTATTGTCCAACAGTTTATTGAGAGTCAGTGAAATTGCCCCACAATATATTTTAGAATGCTTGCCAGAGTTGAATGAAGCTTATTTTCAAAACTTTAATTTAGGGACAAAGAAAATATCAATATCACAGTATTTTTTTGTTGTTGAACAGAACTTTAATCCAGTTGAATCGATATCATACCATCGTTGATTGTTACTTGGTCAAGAATTGCACTGGGAAGAGCCTAGTTTTTCATTTGAGTAGTGTTGAGGCAATATTTCAGTTGTTCAGTAGGGTTGGGAAGAACGGCTGTTAATTCTGTTTTCCCACTGGGGATACGTTCCATGTAAAAGAAACGTAAGATATGTTACATAATGTAAAGGAAAATGGGAGAGAGGTTCTATTATATGAAAATCACTGTAAAAAAAAACATTGTTCATTCCTATACTATTATTGGGTGGTGTATGCACGGTGGTGGGAAAAATCTGAGATTCTAATAAGAATGAAAATTACCATTATGTTTTCTTGACCGTTGTAACAAAAATTTTGTAAAAATAGACCAAAATTGCAAATGACTATTTACATTATATATAAGTCTTTACAAAATATGACTCCTACAACCTTTTTAGACATACATCTGTGAAATGGATAAAGATCCCCAAGCGTGTCACCGGGGGAACGTCCATGGAAGAAGCCTCTCCGAGGTGGTGAACCTGGCCTCCAAGTGGTTCCCCACCCCTTCCGCCCTGACGGTGCTGGATCCAACCACCCTGCTGCAGAGCGCTGCCATCGACCATGTCCAGATGGAGGATGTCTCCGATGAGGATGTCGTGGAGATGGAACAGGCGGAGAATCCTGACGAAGAAGAGGTAAGCTTGTGTTTGATGGATGCACGCTGAGAGGTATCGTTGAATCTGTCGCCCAAAGGAATCTGAACAAAATACTCCCATCGCCACAAGCAATAGAAATACCCTGCGTTTCTTGGAATTTATCTTGTACCATCGTTGAACCGAGGAATAAGAATACATTTTCTTACTGGACCTTTGAAGAAGTGCTTGCACGTCGTTTGCACTGTTTAACCCTTACCACTCCTTTGTCGAGTGTGGCTCGACATTATATTTCTTACACCAACTCCTATGTCGAGTCATACTCGACATTATAGTAACGCAATTGCGAAAAATAATTTAAATTATCAAATGTATTTTTTTTTCTTTTAAACACTTTATATCTCATTCTGAATATTCCGAATACGCAAAATACATATATATCGTCAAGTTTCGCCTTTTAGATAATTTTAAAAAAATTAGGAGTGCAAAGGGTTAATATATATATATTTTTTCTTTTAAATATAAATACATTTAATAGTACAGATATATCTTAGTAGCTAATTACAAAAAAGTATGAATTTATTTAACCCAACTGAATTGAGAAAGATTTCTCATATTTGAGATGGGGAGCAGCGCCATGTAGCGACAGTAAGAGTAACTAAGTATAAAAATAAAATACATTGTGTTTAGTTGGAAATAGCAATGGTTTTCGCAGGATGACTTTCAAAATCAATCTCTGTATCTTTTCAACAGGTAAGAGGTTAGTTTTAATATTGGAAAATGGATTGTGCAAGGAAAAAATATACTGTTTTTATCATAGGATGTTTCTCAATCCAATGAATATGTAAATAAGTTTTCTTACTCTGGTAGCTGTATTTTGTACTTACCATTTTAGTTGACTGTCTACTAAAACGCCCAGATATTTTAAGCTATTTTTGCCTGTGATGGGTAAACATTTGGCATCGTCGCATTCTTTTTTATTTGTACACTGTGATGAATGGATTTTGATACAAATATTGTTTTCAAGGTTTTTCTTTTAAAGAGAATGGGATGAAGTATGTTTTGTCAGTATTTAGTGACAGACAATTTTGGCTGGACCATGTTTTGAGTATGTTTATATTTGCATTTGCTATTCTCATTGTTTCCTTCCGTGATTTTCCTTTTGTGATTACCACAGTGTCGTCTGCATAAGATATGATGTCTCCAACTACGGGGAGGTTGAACATTTTATTTACATAAATAATAAAAATGATTGGACCGATGACAGTACCTTGTGATATACCAAAAGATGTGGTTTTGGATTTACTTAATGCATTATTTATTTTGACATATGGAAATCTCTCTTTTAGATAGTTTAGGAACCATGATAGCACTATTCCGTCTATTCCAATTAGTTTTAGTTTCTTGGTTAGTTTGGAATTTGATATGCTTGCGGAGGTCTATGAAGATACAAAGACACTTCTCTATTATTTAAATTTTGCATTATTGTTCATGTTAACTTAGCAATCGCATTCTGGGTGCTGAGATTGTCCCTAAAACCGAATTGATTTGGACTTATTATCTATCTTCTTCTCTTTTATGTAGTTGTTGAGTTGTTTCTTCACAATTTTTTCATAAATCAATGTATGTTTGATGTGAGTGCTATGGGACGATAGTTAGAAATATTTTCTTCGTCACCAGATTTAAAAATCGGGGTGACAATAGTTTTCTAGTAGTTGTTCGGGAATATACCCTTCTTTAGACTTATCTTTATTATATGAGCAATTGGTTTGCTGATTACCTCCCGTAAGGCTAAAATAATACGAGTTGCCAATTACGAGTTAGGTGTGAACGGTGAAGGTCCTTACAGACCGCTACAACTAATAATAATATTGCCATCGTGATATTTGTGGGAGCATGATTTTTTAAATGTAGACAGCTACCACAGCAGGTTCAAATTTCAATTTATTTATTTTCCTTTTGAGATAAAGATATTAAGATCATATAATCTCCTGCAGGATATATATTTTTTTGTGTATGTGCATATTATTTATCTTTCTTGGATACATTATTCTGACTATATCGGGCGATCCTTTTAATAAAAACAATAAATTAGAGTTAGCAAGATTAAATGCATGCCTATAGATAAACCGTTGATACCTCCGTTTTAATCTCTCCCTCTTTTTCATCAGTAACGCATGCAACAGAAAGAGAGGTTACAACGGAGCACTCGATAGACGGAGATGTATTTCAGTTGGTAATGATAAAAAACAATTTTTTGTTTTACGATCAGCACCCAAAATACACACTTTGTAGTTTGTTAATGCAAGAAATACTACAAATGATTTATCCTTAAATTCTGTATGGGTAGTTAGGAAAATGTAAAAGGTTTCAATAGATAAAAATCTGCAAACTGTAATCTTTTAAATTCCATATGATATACATACCGAAATTTTAGGCAAAACATTCTAAATTATCTTCACTGGTTTTCAAACTGCACCTATTTTCAGACATTTTGATATGTATTTCATAGAATTTAAAAGATTACAGTTTGAGACCTAATACATTTTCCTAACTACCTGTACAGAAATAACTTTTTTTTTTTAAATTTAATGTAAATAATGTTATTAAATTTAAAAAATAATTTAAATGGATTTCTGCGAATTAAACACAAAACAATTAATAATTAATATACAATTGAATCTTTTATAGTATCGCTTGAGTTAGCAAACTAAAAAGTGATGTTTAAGGCCACCTTTAAGTGCTGGCCCTTAAAGGCAGGGCCGGTCCTATGCAGGCGCGATCGGAGCAGTCCACTCCAGACGCCATCTTTCCAAGGCGCAAAGGCAATGATAATATCTAACACCTAACACAGCGCCATTAAGGTGATCAGGGGCGACAAAATTTCGCATGCTCCAGACACCGTTTGGCTCAGGGCCGGCCCTGCTTAACCCTTTAGGTGCCACCGAACGATATATCGTTCCGATACATTATTGTACTTGAGTGCCACAGAATGTTATATAGCTCGAGCCATAAAATTCGTCACGCGTTACCCACGGTTCTAAAATTATGTTAAATTATTGAAAACATGTGTCTAAAAATAAAAGTAATCAAAATAAAAAATAAAAATATATTCATGGATTATCGACACTTCTCCAGCATTTAAAAAAAATACATGTGGCACCTAAAGGGTTAAAGGCAAGGTTTATATATGTATTTGCCTTTGAGTTGTTGTGATTCGGTAGAAATGCTTATATAAAGAAATAATATTATGTATTCTATCTTTTGTCCGTTCACATGTTATTTTTTTCAGAGTAAATTTTAATATTTTAAAGTAGTTGCAATAATTTCATGTTTTGTGCAATTTTTTAATGTACACCCACCACCCACCAGCCAGAAGATGTATGTTTGATGATGTGCTTCATTTGACTGCACTAGTTTTCAGGATATGTTGGATTTCGTGATTAATGCCAGCCAAAAGACTTGTTTCAACGAAGATGCGCTTCATTTGACTGCATTAGTTTTCAGGATATGTTGGGCTTGGTGATTAATATGTGTACCATGTTTATATCCCTTTTGAGTATTTAGCCTGTCTAACATAAAGCTAAAGATGCCAGATGTCGCAGGTGCAGACCGTTTTTACCTCCAAGTGGGACCGAATGGACCAAACGGACAAACTAGGTACGTTCAACCTCCCGGAGCTTTCTTTTAGCAATACATACATAGCACATTGCCCAATAATTACTGTACATTATTCTGTGGGATGTGATGTAAGATTCTCATGGCCAAAGGGATTAACTTTTGGGGTGTTAAGCTTTCTCGTCCCTTCTTGAGTCAACGCTACGGCTCTGCAGTGTCCTGTTGATGAACACTGCCAGACTTTCTGAAACGTTGGAGGAAGAGCAATATGGCTTAATACCCTAAAAGTCAACATAATTACTCTGTGTCTTCATGCTCAATGTAATAGAAAAATATTTTTCCTAAATATGTTAATTTGTTTAATTAATTGTGGGGTTACTGTCGAAATCTTGATTACTCCATATATTCAATAAATGGATTGGCAATGAATCGTATTTTTACGTGAATATTTATATTTAAAGAGAAATTTGTCAGTTTTTTGATCCAAGTAGAACAATTTTACTAAAATAAATGTATGATCAAATTTCAAGTAAATTTGATTTTGGCGAAAATACCAAACATAAAAATGCTACTATTCAATTCAGCAACCCCATGATATTAAGCCTCGTTCAGGCTAGGAGACTTTTTAGCATCTTTGCATTTTTCTCCATCCTAATTTTTTTATGGAATCTGACAGTTTTTCCGAGTAGTTCATGCTCACTTCACTAATAAACATGCAGACTTTAATTTTTTACTAACGACTCATTTTTTACTGGCATTGCAACTCTTGCTAAAAAAATTATTTACGAAAATGTTTGCTTCATATAAATGTGAATAGTGGGTGCGTAAAATAATATCTCAATGCCAAATATTTAACTCCCTCCTGAACGAGGCTTTCAGTGGAAAAAAGTTAGTTTCTGCTGATAACTTGTTTTGCAAATGATGTGTTGACTCCCCGAATGCTGCCATATTTTTATACTGCCGAAAAAAATATTTTGTTACAGTTATTATTGATGAAGATTTTTCATAAGTTAAACATAATCTTTTTTCGTTTTAAAACAAACACATATATTTGAATAAAATGTTTTCTACGGCTGAATGCTGAAAGTACCAAAGTGGAAAAAGAAATATAGAGTTAGTCACCAATAATGTCACAACTTGCTGCTAACAGTAAAAATGAGGCATTACATTGCCGTAGCTATCTTGAAAAAGTCAGCTTTTGTGTTTTAAGCGCTAAGCCACAGAATTCATAACTGACCATGGCTTTTTACTTCACTTTTCCTCCGGACTCTTTTCTCTTCCTTCACGCACAAAGTTGGAAGAGACTTTGTATGTATGTTCCAATGGGGAGTGAGAGGTTGTGTCAGTAGACGGAGATTGATTGTTTGGTATGATTGTTTCAGCCCGGCTCGACGGAACCAGCAAACCCCTCCGACACGCAGCTGGCACCATGGAAGATTTCCTACAGCTAGACGAGTGGATATCCAAGAAGAACATCCAACCCGGGAAGAAGACGGTACATTTATTTATTCTTTTAAAAGAAAGTAGAAACTCTCCTGGATTATGAATAACCTGACAATATTTGAATTCTTCCTACTTCCACTATTATAAGTGGAAGTCGTTACTTGTGCAATGATGGAGGACTTAGCTAGCAGAGGATGGAACCAATGACGCCGTGGGTGGGAACCCGACTCATTCTGTTCAGCTGTTAATCGGTTTCTGTTCGATATTTTTCTTATGGGCGTTTTACACTACATATTTTTTCATACAAATTCCATGCAGGTAGTCTTTCCATATGGATCCTGTATGGAAAATAGGACTTCTCAGGCTCCTAATATTTGACAGCTGTCATTGTTTTACCTATTATGTGGAAATGTTGCGTGTTTATTTAAAAACATGAAAATCATTATTTATTTTTAAAAATATGACATAACTTGAATATTCCCTTGTAAATTATTGAGATCGCGATGCCCACCGACATGTCTGTTAAATTCCCACATAAATTGACATAGCAGCACGTACCGACTTGTCAAATATAAATATGTTCTATATACAAATTAATAATTCGAAATGATCTATTAAAAAAAACTAGATATTACTCGAATGTTACCTACCGCGTATCTTGAAGTGCGCCCCGTTACCGCCGGTCGACATATTCTGAGATAAGTCCGCATTTAAAAATGTTAATAAATGAGAATTGCGAGTTAATAATGTTAAAAAAACATCATTTCACAGGAAAAACACAATAAGTAACGTGTAAACACATTGCGATTTAACTATTATAAACGTAAATAAAAGGATAGCAATTTTTTTAAAACGTAAATAATAACAATTATTTTTATAAACAATAATTATTAGCCTGAAACACTCATCCAAATTGAAAAAACCTTCCGAGAAAAGATAAATGTCGCCGACAGGACTCGAACCTGCACCTTCTGATGCCGGTCAGATGCTCTACCATTGAGCTACGTCGGCTTATCGCAAACCCGCCAAGTTAATCAATATATACTAGTGTTTCATTCAATAATTACTGTTTTTATTATATTTCACCTGTAAACAACCAACTTTATTACTATGAGAAAGGCTTGTAACGGCTAAATCCCTCAATAGATGGCGTCGGTCACCACCGATAAGCCGACGTAGCTCAACGGTAGAGCATCTGACCGGCAATCAGAAGGGTGCAGGTTCGAGTCCTGTCGGCGACATTTATCTTTTCTCGGAAGGTTTTTTCAATTTGGATGAGTGTTTCAGGCTAATAATTATTGTTTATAAAAATAATTGTTACCCTTTGCGCTATGCACAAAAATCTTGCCTTAAAAACTTTAGTTTATCAATTAATAAATATTTGACAAGTCAAAGCATTTTTTCACCAATAAAATGTAGACATAATTTGTCTCGACGCCATCTATTGAGGGATTTAGCCGTTACATAATAAAATAATGTTGACTTTGCGGAAAAGGATTCTATCCGGGTAGTTTAGAGTTTTAGCAATATTATCAAGCAGAGTCGGCACGAAACTGACGTAAAACCGGGGGCAGAAATTTTTTGGAATCGTAAATTGGGGGAAATATTTATGTATGAAAAAAAAACAGGACTGTGGGTTTTTAACACAAAAAGCGTGAAAATGTGAAATAGGGGTGACATAGCACCGGAGTTTTACTGTAAATAACAGGATACACGGAATCTCAGTATAGCGGATTTGGAGAGCCAGGAAGCTAAGCTCCTTTCTATTAAATCATAATAATCTGTCTATTTGACCTTGAGAGGTTCTCAGGTATCACTACTGTACTGTCTTGCCGGCAGTTCTATCTTTGTGAAACAGTCAAACTAAGATATTACAGAATTGATCTAATTTTTAACAGAATTGCTCCGTAGCAATGGAAGAGTTACCTTCTTAGATTTAAAAAAAATTTGACAAGGTCCATGCCATTATGAATCCCAACAAAATGTTGGCCACAATGTCCTGTGCCTTTTTCAGCATTGATTTTTCATGTGAATTGAACATTATAATATTGAAAGATTTTATTGGTTCTGAAGTTTTATGAACCGCACAAAAATGATTTCATACCTGTAAAGGGGATATTAATCATAATCATTACTGCGCCGCATTCTACAGTGGGATTTGCTTCTTCTGCCGAGTCTGGACCCTTATCATTTGCCTCCAATCCTCAGACCTTTCCATTCTGCTCAAATCTTCTTTCACTCAGTTAGTCTACCTCTTACTCGCTATGCCTCCTGGTCTACTGGGGTACCCATTTTGTCTCGATTTTTGGTTTACTGTCATTTTGCATTCTTTCCACATGGTCAGGAGGAACATTGATAAATAAGTAAGAATCTTTTTCATGAAACACAGTACACTATAGCTGGATTGCAAGCAAAAGAAGGTGCGTAGACGCATATCTCTTGCTATGCGCAGAAGGGTCGTGATTTATTAGTAGTTCGTTGGTGACTTGCCAAACTGCACTCGCCTTCCGCACTGAGCTTCATTCTGGATGGGGAACGGCCTTATGTTTTTGGCCAAACTATAACAGTTGTTTAAATTGTTTTTTCATGGTTGCAGGTTCGCTGGGCCGACATTGAAGAGCGTATGAAGCAGGAGAAGATGCGCGCCATCGGCTTCGTGGTCGGTCAGACTGACTGGCACCGCATGACCGACCCCACCAAGGGATCCGCAGCCCTCACGCAGACCAAGTACATCGAGAGAGTCAAAAAGTACTAGAGGACTGTCACACCAACACAACACTATTAACATCATCACCACTATACAACTTGTCCTTATCGTTAAGGTTAGCTCCTAGATAAAACCCTAATTTAGACAATTAATATTTAAAAGTTCAGTTTTAATAATTCAAGAGTTTTGGTTGTTGGAATACAATTATTACGCCTTCACAGAAGGTTATAATTCAAACAAGATAACTTTGTGTTACATCACTATTTATTTATTAAAAATAAATTGCTGTCTGACCTTGGAGCCAAGTTTCGTCGGGTCTTAATGTTTACTTGCTTGAAGATGTTTTTTGGCATCATCATCATGGTGTTACATCCCAAGATGGAATTTGTCCTCCAGAAATGCTCTCCGCAGGCTGCACTTCTTCGCCATTCTCCTCCAGTCCTCAGTTCTACCCGTCCTGCTTCAATCCTCTTCCAGTTAGTTCACCTTTTCCTCAGCCTGTCTGTCTCTCGGTCCCTTCCAATGGGACATCCACTCAGTCATGTTCACCAGGTTGATGTTAAAAAATATTAATTCAAACTGGTGTGAAACAAATTTACGATGTTGTATTCAATTTGTATATAAAGCACCCCACCACAAAGTGTTTGCTTTCTACAAAAATAGGTTATAAATCAAATAAATGCTCGGACAGTCGCGGCGTAACTGTGACACGTTTCCAAGTACCGTTAGAACCAAAAAGTTTTTATTACGTGTTAGAAAACATGTCTCACTAAATTTCATACAATTTGTACATCTCAACATTGAGTTTGTGGAGACGACTTTGCCAGCAAGTTTTCAATTCCGGAAAGATACTAGGATTCAAAAGTTTAACTGTCAACAGAAAGTTGTAACCTGTCAGAATGCACTTAGGTATTTAAGAATTTTAATGAAACGTATTGTATGTATATTTTTGTTTTCTAAATAGACGACTTTGATTTCAGTTGAAGTTTTAATGTGAATATAAGTAAGAAGTGCATTATATTATTAATTCTTTTCCGTATTTATAATAATATAATTCTTGATATTTTTCAACATTCTATCGATGATTCCTTTTTTGTAATCTGTTGTAAATATTTATATCAAATTATTTGTTCCCGCTCTTTATTGTATACGTGCGTACGCGTACGAATCTTTTGATAATGGAAATGTTACTTTTGGTTTTATGCATAGAACTTGTCATAAATAAGATTATCGTTCTACGACTTACGGTAAGTATTTTAATAATTAACCTCCCCCCACAACTCCAAAGGCATGTTGTTGAAGTACAATACAAATTTTGATATTGCGTAGAAGATAAAAGAAAAAATAGATTTCGGTTTAAAATTTTTTATTAGGTTTGATTTGTTAAATCTATAAAGAGTAACTTAATTAAACATTGTATGTATAAATAATTAGTATGTTATCTGCAACTTTGGATTGATGTAATACTATTTAGGAAAAGCTGCATTTGAAAATCTAATGTATAGAGTTTAAGTATCTTGTTAATGTGATGTCTGTCCTTAGTTTTTTAGACAACTCTACGAAGTCCATATCGTCTCTGTGAGTTCATTACACGCTATGTCATGCTTGAAATGCCATTTGATGGCTACAATTAATAGTCCTTTATCCATCGATATATGAACTATACCTAGATACGGCATGTCTTATAAATTTGCAAGACCAATGTGTCCCACCTGAGTAATTTCATAACACAACTCCCCACCGAATTCCGTTGTCTCGCTTCGAAAGTTTAGTTCTTTTAATGCATACTTCGCTCCAAAATACGTCCAATGGCCCACCAACAGGGAGCCAGAAGGGCGGGCATGTGTCACAAAGTTCGAAGTTTATCAACTTAAGAACCCAGCTTCGTGTACAACTCTTGCCGCGCCGTACGCAAAGCCTTTGTTGAGCGTGAAGTTTGTGATAAAACTACTGTTGTAACTTAAATACATTCACATGTCTCTAGCCCATACATTTGTTTAAATGTTTTCGAAAACCTAAATTCATTGGTTTTGGGGTCATTTTTCAGATTATTGCCTTTATCGGTAGAATTAATTAGAGATTCTTCTAATGCTTGGGAATTCCTACGACAATAATAGTATGTGTCTACATGCTCTTCAATTGCTTATGCATAATCGCTGCCTATCTCATTTCATTTGGCACCTGCTATGTTTTCAACTTGAATTGCTGTAAAGCAAGGGGTCACCACTTTACAATCATTAGTAATTTATTATTTAATGGACAATTAAAATAAATTTAAACAACATTGATTCCTTTAAGTGCAGTTTATTTGTTTTCTTGAGAAAGGTGGCAAAATTTGACTTATGGGTGATGGATTTGCATTGACGATATAAGAAAACTTGATTTTTTGACAGTAATAACTAACATTTTGAACTAAATAAATAATTTAATTAAAAAACTATGTTGTGTGTGTACGGAATGTTGGACGGAGGAATGCAGTTTGTTAAACATGTTTTATTGAACTAATTTGAGGATAAATCACAACATTTTCAAATTTGTAATTAACCAATAACTTTGTGTACATGTATAAAAGTGATGTACACAAAGTTATTAGTTTTCATTATAAATCTTTCATCACAAAGTTAGTAATTTCGAGAAAACAAAATGTACCTATGATTCTGGGTCAATCATTTTTTACTGTTACATTATTTGTTATTTTTATCATGTAATAAAGTAAATAATTGAGATTATTGTTTTCTAATATTTAAGAAATCACCCTTTTTACTTAGCTTTATGACTTGGGAAAGCTCGAGTATTAGGGAAAGGCTGAAATTCATAAGTGAAACAATCCTTATAAACCCTTTTTTATATGTATTCCGCGCAAGAGTCCCAGTTGCCCCGAGCCAGTGGGACTATGGCATCCCTAATTAGGGTACACTGTGAGGCTGAAGGGAGTGAGGAGGTGAAGGAGATTGAAAAGAGGGAAGTTGGGAAATACCTGGCTATTCTGATCTGAAACTAAACATGGCTAAAGCCATTACAATCACTTCAAAAGGTTTCCATATTATGAAAATATATAATCTATGTATTTCCCCACCTCCCCCTTCCCCTTCTCCTTCCCCTCCCAATACCTTCAGCCTCACAACATTCCCCAATTGGGAATGCCATAGTCTCACTGGCTCCAGACGGTTGGGAGCAGTTGGGACTCTTGTGCGGTATTCATGTAAAAAAAAAAAAAAAGTGGGATCACTGATATTGTAATTCTAACACATTGAAACCTATAACTATGTTTGTTTTACTAAAAATTTCCTGTAAAATAAATAATTTATTTTAAATAATACAAAGGTACAATATCAGGGTAAACATTTTGGTTTGCGTTCCGTTTTACCAATATACAGTTTAATTAGAATTTTTATTTTTTTTCCTTGGTAATTAAATTATATAATGTTAATTTGAATTAACCGCCTTTAACACCAACTAAATTCACCTAAAAGTATTGGAAAATCAATTATTCAATCAGTATTTAAGCCATCATAAATGCAGCTCTGCTAGCCTAACTGCTCAATACCTGCCTTATAATGCACATCTAGCTAATTGATTAGTTCGATATGAAGCTTCGGTATGCCAAGATGCAAAAAAAAACTTGCGTTTCCATGCGTTATCATTATAATGCCATTTTTTTGCATTTATTCATAAATTTTATTGTAAATTCTACTTATGTGTTCTCGTGAAAAAAATTATCATAATATAGTTAATTTTATAATAAACCTCTACATTCATCAACGGACATGACCTTCGTCCAGAGGCTGTGAATCTACTGACTTACAACGTGTAAGAACATTTGTTACCTGCTGGCAGTCCAGCGGCCGATTGATTACCTCACCCCTCATGCAGCTTTGGTAATAGTGCAAATGAGTGAGATGTCGCACATCACCCACCAGCGGAGGAGTAGAATTGTGGAAACGTGTAGCTTAGGTATGGTTAGCGCACAAGAAATATTATTTGTGGCAAGGAATGATAGATACACATTTTATTCTGTTTTATTATTTTTTTCTGTTTTAATCTAGTAGGTGCTTAAGTTTACTTTTTTTAAGGTGGAGCGGAATAATTTGTTAATTTTAAATAATCATAATACCACCGGTGTTAGTTGAAGTTTGCCGGTTTTACTCATAGATGTCGCTAGAGATATGTATACATTTCTATGATTTGGCATCTATGTCATATTTTTCTATGGACAAAATACAAAATACCTTCAAAAATACACAAGTTACATTCTGCCAAAATAATAGTGTCATAGTTGGTTACCTCAGTGAATATGTCGAGTTTCGTTTCAAGTAAATCGCATTTGCGGCATTCGTTGCTTTTCTTATTTCATCAAAAGAAAAAAGCAGTTGAAGCTCATCGGTTGCTGGTAGAAACTTATGGTGAACATGCTCCAGTGATTAGAACATGTGAGACATGGTTTCGTCAATTTAAAAGTGGAGATTTCGATTTAACAGACAATGAACATCCTGGTGCAACGAAAAAGTTCGAAGACGAGGAATTGCAGGCGTTATTGGATGAAGACCCAACCCAATCGCAACAACAATTGAAGACCCAACCCAATCGCAACAACAATTGACCTAAACACTTAATGTGACCCGAGGAGCAATTTGCCAACGTTTAAAAGCCATGGGAAAGATCCAAAAGTATGGAAAATGGGTACCACACCAAATGAACGAGAGACAAATCGAAAAAACCGCCAAACCGCCTCATACAGCTAAAGTAGTGAAGAACACTCAAAGCATTGAATTGGAAAATATTATCGCACCCGCCGTATTCTCCAGACCTTGCCCCGTCCGACTATCACCTTTTCGCATCGATGGGACACTCACTCGCAGAGCAGCGCTTCGCCAATTTTGAAAAAGTCGAAAAATGGCTCGTCGAATGGTTTGCCTCGAAAGAGAATTTTTTTTTTGAATGGTATCCATGATTTGCCTCAAAGATGGGCAAAATGTATAGAATCCGATGGTATATATAATACTTTGAATAAAAAAAAATTGAGAATTAAGCGTTTTCTTTATTGAAAAAACTGGCAAACTTCAACTAACACCCCTGGTATATCAAGCAATATGATAAACATGATATTTTTTAAAAGAAAAATATGAGTTGTATATTTAACAAATTTACATAGGCTTATCAAAATCAAATTAGAAATATAATTTTCTTCTGACCCCCTACATATGTTTTACAAGATTATGTGTTTATAGTAGTGGCATGCAGTCCATAGAGGCTGAAAAGCTGTGCCTACTCTAAGAAATTGGAGAGTAAAAATAAATTAAAAATTCAACGAAAAACGAAAATATCCCAACCTGACCCGGTTCATACATGTTAAAAATACTATCTTTCTCAAGATAGTATTTTTAGTTTTATCAAACGGGATGAGCAAACGGTGAAATTTCCACAAAAATGAACCCTATATTGGCCCATATCACACGCTTTTCGACTGTATTTATTTCCCAGTTGAGTATTACGACAACCAATTTTTGCAAAAAAAAGGTTCAAATTGTTATTATTTCAACGATAGTTTTATACTCTCATAAATTGTTCATTTTTTACCACTCAAATTAACGTGACATTGAATGGCGGTGACATTTGTGTACATATTTTAAGGACAATGCTCCATTAGAGGATTTTAGAACCAAATGATTCTATATAACTATTAAAAATATTATGATGTATTCTTATTTATATTTTCTATTCTTTTTAAAACAAAGACAAATATGACCTGGTTATGAATAACCTGAAAACATTTGAAAATCTCCTACTACCATCACAGTAAGCGGAAGATGTTGCTTGTGTTGTAATGGAGGACTTAGCCAACCGAGGAATTGAACTCACGACGCCTGGGTGAGACCCAAAAGCGATGCCAACTCAGCCACTGACCGGACTATTTATATTTATTGTTAATTTATTATTTCTCTTATTACTTTCTTTTACAGTATTCTTATTTATTATTTTATTTTTATTCTTATTTATGACATTAGTTGTATATATTGTATATTTACACTGTATACTCGTGCGGGGTGTGGAATTGCAGTAACCAGCCCACATCCCGGAATAAAGAAATCAATTATTATATACGAGTGTATTATAATGAGCTGTAAACGGCTTCCTTTAGAATTGTTTATTACAGATCTTTTATATTACGTGAGTTTTATCGATTCTCCTGTATACAACGTGTATGTCAAATGCAGTACGTTACGTTTTTTACTTTGCAAAATTTTTAGCTGGAGATTAGAAAATGAAAAATACTGATTAAAAACAATGTTACGAGTTTATTATTCATAATACTAAATATGCATTTCTACTTTTTTATTATTACTATAATTTATAATTGCGTTTCAATCAAATTACGAGGATCCACTTGAAAGTTTGTAATGATTGGTTTTGATTTTTTTTTTTGTGTACTTCGTGTTATTATTATTTTCTAAAATCAAAGAACGTCAATTATGTCCCTAAGAGCATGATGTTGAGTGGACGGTAAAAAAAAGGCCAACGGATGGTGGTATTTCCAAGCTGTCACCCATCCAACTGGTGACCGCGCCCAATGTTGCTTAGGACGCGAACCGACGTGTCAGCAGGGTATGGTCGTTGCCGAATAATCTTGATAAGCAATCGCCACCGCTAATGAATTTTTTAACTGATAACAAATAACCTGTAATGTCGATATACAATTTTAATTTAGGGATTTAAACATTTTTAATGTGAAAGTTTTGCATCAGAGTTTTGCCCCAAATTCAATCGCTTTCCCGACGGAAACTATTTGTTTAGTATAGTTTATCAGTGTGCGAAATAAATCAGTTTCAAGAAATAATAATCGAAACTTAATGAATTGCTTTCGGCGGGATTATGTGCTGGTAAATCTAAGACCTTTGGGTTTTCATGATGACTACTGATTATCCAACACCTGCTAAGCTACAGCCTACCCTTCGTCAAGGAGCAATACTACCCTTCTTGGCAATGGAAAGGTTAAGATGTTCATTATTAAATATTTATGGAATAAAAATTGAAAATTATAACATGCAAATCAATAGAAACATAAATAATTAATTATAATAAGGGAGGGTAGAAGAGTTGCTTTTTTCAATTTATGGCGATTTATTGCTAATATCAGGAGTGGGGAAACTCCGGTCCGTGATTAAATGGTCCAGCCCGCGAGCACATTTGGTCCGGCCACTAAAGACAAACATGCAAAAATTTTTTTTTACTTAAAATTTAAAAGGTGCAAGAGCATTGCATGTGTAGTCATGTGAAAATATGATTTTTTCGACAATCCATGACCCCGTTTGCCTGTATTGAGGAGTGGTAAAGAAAATAGCTACTATCAAATATTGTCCAAGTGAACCAAAATATTGTTCAAATGTACGGAAGAAAAAAAAAATCACTTAACATTCACAAACATCCATAAACATCTAATATAATAAAAATAAAAAAGTAAATTATCAATAACATTGTGAAATTGGATAAAAATATAGTTCAAATGTTGTCCAATGAATGAAAGTATTGTCCAAAAACATCAAATAAAATCCATAAACTTCCACTAACACCCTCAACTACTCACAAACATAAAAAAAAACATTCACATATATCCATAAAATTTATATCCACAAATATAGTCCAAATGGATTAAAGTATTGTCCAATTGGACAAAATATTGTCTAAATGGACAGACATTTTCTCTAGAAATATTCACAAAAATTCACAAATAGTATCCACAAACATCCATAAATTTCCACAAACAAAAATATTGTCCAAATGTACAAAAGTATTGTACAACTGGACAAAATATTGTACAAATGGATAAACAAATTCTCCCTAAATATTCATGAATATCCACAAATATGTACCAAAACTAACTAACTAACTAACCATCACGCCGTTTCCCCGCAGGGGTAGGCAGAGAGGGCGGACCGCCAAACAACTCGATCTTGGCATACACTTCTTGCTTCATTCACATTCATACATCGTCTCATACATTCTCTTCTATTATTCCGACTTCTGACATGGCCCGACTCAAGTATTTGATTCACTTGATCGTGCCACGTCTTCCTTGGACGTCCCCGGCTTCTTCTTCCATTCACATTCGCGTCATATATTCTCCTTACACTCCTTTCTTTATTCATTCGCTCTACATGCCCAAACCATCTAAGCGTCCCTTTCTTAATCTTGCTCACTACGCTTACATCAGCCTTGCATTCTTTACGAATCTCAACATTTTTCACTCGATCATACATGGTTTTACCACACATTCGTCTCAGAGATCTCATTTCTACAGCATTCAGTCTACTTTCATACTTCCTCTGCCAGTTCCATGCCTCACTGCCATACATCAAGGTTGGTATCAGCACTTCCTTGTGGACTGCTAGCTTCGCTTCCTTGGACAACTTTTTGTTTGCGCCAACCGCGTTCAGTCCTCCGTTACTGGAGTTTCCTGCATTCACCCTTCTTTCAATATCCCTATCGGTCTTTCCATCTCTCGTAAACATACTTCCCAAATACACAAACTCGTCTACCTGCTCCAAGTATTCGTCATTCACAACTATATTGCACACTGTCTTCGTACTCTCTTTTTCAAACACCATGACTTTAGACTTACTTACATTCATCATTAGCTCATTCTTCATACATACTTCGTTCATCCTAGATACGAGGGACTGTAGATCTTCTATACTATTAGCAATCAACACCGCATCATCAGCATACAACAGGCAACAAACTTGCAGACTACTCATTTTTGCGCCCAAGCCCACCTCTTTCAATTCTTGCATACAATTATCCATGTATAGATTGAATAACCACGGTGACATTACGCAGCCTTGCTTAACACCTTTTTTGATGTCAGATCACCCTGTAAAATCACCGTTTACCCTAACACATGCAACGCTTCCCTCGTACAGAGATGCGATTGCCTGTATAAGATTTGTATTCACTCCATACTTGGACAGCACCTTCCATAACTTTTTTCTGTCAACTCGGTCGTATGCTTTTTGTAGATCTACAAAAGCACAGAAAAGTTTCTGGTTTTTTGCCAGAAACTTCTCTGTGAGCATACGCAGCGAGAAAATCTGATCCATGCATCCTCTTCCGCTCATAAATGCACCTTGCACATCCCATATTTTATCCTTTGTTTTCATTTGTACCCTTTCAATCAATATCCTACCATACAGCTTTCCAACTGAACTTAGCAGGCTATAAATAGCCCTGTGATTTCCACATTCCATGCGTGACCCTTTACCTTTGTATAGAGGAATGATCACAGCCCTTCTCGAATCTAATGGAGTGTAACCCTCCTCTAAACACTAGTTAAAAAGTTTGCATAACCATGTGAGAATTATACGGCTATCTCCATTAAAGTATTCAGTAGCAATATTATCGAAACCAACAGCCTTACCATTCTTCATACATTTAATTAATCTCTTAATTTCATCCATGCTGATTTTGGGAACATTCACGCCATCTTCATTGATACCTGACTCGCCACTGGAATCACTATCACTCGGGTTGCTTTCGAAGACCTCTTCAAAGTATTTCATCCATCTTTCTTTTATATCTTTCTCATTCGTCAACATTTTTCCATCTTTCGATTTTATCACTTTCACACATCCGCTTTCTGGACCATTCCGGGACCTTTTGACTTCCTTCAAAAACAGTTTAATGTTTTCTTGGAAGTGGTTTGTCATTTTGATCCCCTCTTCCTCTTCCAGGCGTTTCTTTCGTTCTTTCACTCCAGCACGTACTCTTTTCTTGCATCTCTTATAAACTTCTTTCGCTCTATCCCTCTCTTCGCTAGGAGCACTGCCAGTCGCTATCAGACATAACCACGCTTTCTTCTTCTCTGAGACCAGTGCTTTAATCTCATCATCCCACCATGCATCACCTTTCTTTCTACCTTGCGTACTTATCCCACATACCTCTCTAGCAGATTCACAAAGGCTCACTTTTATGTGATCCCATGTTTCGTCTATGCTCAGACCGTTCATATCCTTATCATTCAATCTAATCTCTACACAATTTTCATACTTACTTCTTACATTATCGTTTTGCAGTTTTTCTATTCTGACTCTAGTTGGAGTCGACACCACTTTCACTTTAGAGCGCCAGCCGCGGAAGAGATTTACTCTCGACACAACCAGAAAATGGTCGGTTTCTACCTCAGCCCCTCTGAAAACTCTTGTGTCTGCGGTGACGGCTCGCAACCTAGAGTCAATTACCACAAAGTCGATCATTGACCTTTCATTTCCTCTTTCCCACGTATATTGGTGGATACTTTTATGATTGAAGAAGGTATTCGATACAAAAAGGTTCCACTCTAAACATACTTCAAGCATTCTGTTACCATTATCATTTGTTCTTTTATCCCCAAATATACCTAAGGTTGACTCAAATCCATCCCGTCTAACTCCCACCCATCCATTTAAATCTCCTGCCATTATAATCCTTTCATTCATATTTTTTAATCTCATCACATCGCTCACACCACTCCAAAAATCATCTTTCACTTCATCGTTTTCAGAGTTGACAGGAGCATAGCATATTACTAAAAACACTCTTGTCAACCCGATTTTGAATCGGATCCACATTATTCTCGGACTTACACATTCATATTGCAACATACATTCTACCATTCTAGGAGACAGTAACGCTGCAACTCCTTGACACGCCCTCTCCGTATCTGGTCTCCCAGACCAGATTACGAGCGTATCACAATGTTGCATCGTACCGCTCCCCTTCCTCATACTCTCTGTTATACAGAGTACATCCAAACTTTTCCTTACCATCGTATCACATACTTCATTAATTTTTCTTTCCATCCCTCCTCTGATGTTCCACGTGCCAATCCGACATTGTTCACGTTCCTTCCTCCTCGTCGCGCTACCAAAGGGTTGGCGGCGTGATGGATAGCGAGCCTCATCGACACCTGTGTCGGCCATTCACCAAATATGTACCAATATTGCCAAAATCCACAAATACCCATATATAAAAAAATCCACAAATATTCGCAAATTTAAATGGACTATTGTCCAAATGGACATGGAAATTCGACCAAATGTTGAGCAATGTACGATGCAATTTAGAGAAAAAATTATCCTGCAATTATTCATACTGTTGAAAGGTTTATGGTTGCACATACTTATTGTCCTTCTGCAATTATTCATACTTTTGAAAGGTTTATGGTTGCGCATACTTATTGTCCTTCTGCAATTATTCATACTGTTGAAAGGTTTATGGTTGCGCATACTTATTGTCCTTCTGCAATTATTCATACTGTTGAAAGGTTTATGGTTGCGCATACTTATTTTGAATGAAATTATTTGTTTCAAGAAATTCAATCTTGTGAAGTCATGTGCTGACGCAACCCGGAGAAAAACTATTCCAGCATGCTGGTTGCAATGATTCCAAAAAAACGTTATTGTTTAAATATATCCGAGCTCCGAAAAAAGCTGGTAACTATCATGTCCTGAATGTTATTTTACATTGAAGCTACCAAGCCCGTACCCCGAGTTGGTAAGTGCTGAATTAAATGAATTACCAAATACAGTAGGTGGCTTTTGAAGTTCATTTCGTATATACTCGTATATGTATGTACTGGACATATATATACGAATATGTAATGTCTGGCCCGTGAGTGACACACAAATGTTGAAATGGCTCTTAGCGGCAAAAAGGTTTCTCACCCCTGGCTTTAATCTTCGCTTGAATCATTGATTTTGCATCACTTTTATGCACGAAGGTTGTTAACATTAGGTCTCTATAGTAAAAAAAATAAAAAATAAACTAATGTTATCACTGTTCCGAGATGATTTCTGCAATGCCATCGCCCATGGAATTAACAAATTTGGGATAAACTCCCTCAGATTTCTCGTTAGCTTCTTCCCCATCAACGTCTTCGGGATAGGCTCTTCCGATCCCATCGATCAGGGTGTAAGTCTTGTCTTCAAATATCGGAGTGATTTTGTCTTGTTTGACTTGCGGGATTGGCTCTTCTCTTCCGGAAGACATGACCATCACCTGCGGGGTCATGGAGGCCATCTGGTCCTTGATACACGACTGCAGGATGTTGAGGAAGAACAAAAAGGACAGGAGGGTGAGGGCGGACATGGCGGCCCCCCCTCCACCCCCTCCCTTGCCGATGCCTCCCGAGCTGGGGTTGAAGCTGTAACTGGAAAATAAGATTAAAATGAATTATTATTTTGGTGTATTCCTTAATCTGTATTAGCTATGAGATACATAAATAATAAAATTAACTGACTGTTTAAAGATGTGTCCACCTGGAGAAGGTTGGTGGTAAGTGGGTAAGTGCTGTATTCCTCCATGGCCCCCGTAGTAGCCATGTCCTGAGGGGCTACTGTGATGGAACCTTGGAGAAAAAATGTTACTTTTTATGAGAGGGCTTTTGGTGTCTCCCCCAACTGAAATATTCTTATTGTAATTAAGTTCAAAGTTTTATTTCCAAATAAAATGGGTATTAAGAATGATGTACTAATGTAAAACTTTACTCAAAAATTTATAAATCTGTACACAGAATTATAATTTTAAATTCGAACAATAATACGAAAGCGTAAAATATATGATAGGTTAAATAACTTTCTTAAAAAAATATCATTTTTATATGCTGAACAATACGGTTTTAGAAAAAAAATCAAACACTCTTTCTGCAACTAATGACCTTATAAATAACCTTAGAACCAGCATAGATAATGGAAACTATGTCATTGCAATTCTAGTAGACTTCCGAAAAGTTTTCGACACCGTGGGTCATGAAATATCGGTTATAAAATAGAAAAAACAGGTGTACCTGGTCCTGCTCTTAAACTTATCAAATCGTACCTAAACTATAGAAAAAAAAATGTTAGCATAGAGAATTAAAAAAAAAAAAAGTGAACTCAATAGCATAAACTATGAAGTTCCTCAAGGTTCCATACTAGGGCCACTTTTATTCCAATTATATGTAAATGTCAATTAAATCTAAATGGTGAAATATTCTTGTACGCAGATGACACTGCAATATTTTACTTTGACAAAAACCTAAAAATTTTATTAGAAAAATCTCAAGTTGATCTCAATATATTAAACAATTGACTAATTAAAAACATATTAACAATTAATGTTAAAAAAAACTGGTTACACGATCTTAAGTTCACCAAAAAGAAAAATGCCGATTCATAAACCATTACAAAGATAAGAAAGAAACCTACACATTTTAGATAGTGAAAAATACCTGGGCGTTTATATTGGTAAACACTTCTCCAAAATTAAATGAAAAAATCATCCCACCAATTGGTGTATTTGGTAAAACAGATGATCTTCTACCAGCACACGTAAAGAGGGGCCTATATTCTAGTTTAATCCAGTTCCACCTAAATTACTTAATAGAAATATGGGGAAACACACACATTACATACATGAACGAATTACAAATAATACAGAATAAAGTTATAAAAAAACTTTTCATTTATAACCCAGATACCCACGCAAAAAAATTATACAAAGAAATAAACTTGCTGAAAATCAGAAAACCGTACGTATATAATATATGCCTATTAATCTACAAAATACAAAACGGACTTATACACACAAACACAGCATTTATAAAAACATCACAAATTCACAAACACTACACAAGACAACATGATAAATTGTACACCAATACAGTAAAGACTGAAAGTGGTAAAAGAAACATAGGCCATGAGGGTGTACGAGTATATATATACTCGTATATAATCTCCTTTCCGATAGCGGAGAATCGAATAAAAACATTTAAAAACAAACTGTTCAATCTCAAAATAAGTGAGCCAAATAACAATGCATAATGTAAAAGAATAATAAATAAGATTGGAATTATATGTAAGATAGGAATAATATGTAAGGTACATAAATCATATAATGTAATATGATATTAAATATTAAAATAGGTTAAGAATAATATGTAAGCGAAATAATTATATATATATATTTTTTAACTTAATAAATATAAAAAAAATATATGTATAAAATTTAAAAAAAGAAAAACATTGTAAAACAATAGACAAATGTTGTAAAAAAAAGTTTTAGCAAATATTGTTAAGAGAGGAAATTCAACAATTTTTGAAAAGGAGATATCTTAATACAGAAGAGAGAGAGAGGGAGCGCGCGAATATAAAAAAAAAAACATATTTTGCGATTTTTTTTTCTATCGAGGGAATTTCATATAATTACCATTTCAACTCTCCACCCGAATAGACTACCTTAAAAAATAACATATTAATTTTTTCTGAGTTTACAAAGGAAGTTTGTAATAATATGTACATAGAAATTCTGAATGCGGAGGCTTAACTTTGAGTGATTTTTCTTTTTAAAATTTGAATACTGCAAAAGTATTCTAACTGCTCCCATCCGTCTGGAGCCAGTGGGACTATGGCATCTCCAATTGGGGTGTATTGTGAGGCTGAAGGGAATTAGGAATGCAAGGAGATTAGGAGAGGGAGGTTGGGAAGTAACTGGCTATTTTCATCTGGTCACCAAACACGGCTAAAACCATTACAAACAACGTTTCCAATTCGAATGGTAGTCTTTCACGAGAGGAGTATCTATCATTCTGGAGCGTACCGTAAATATAATGCTTAAATATATATTATTTTTAATTATTTAATCAAGAAAAATTAAACAACATATCAATTAAAATGAAATTACAATTAAAAGGAATTCGAACGAGCGATCTTTCTGCGAAATTTCTGTAATAGAAGGAAGAACTAGTATGAAACTGAAAACATGTAAAAAGAATATTTTTGGGGTCTACCTGTTGAGAACTTGTTTTATTGGTCCTGCGCCATGCTCGTCGACTATATGTTTGAACGTCATTTTTTTCCAATATCTATCGAATAATTTCAAAACATTGATTGCTATGTCACAAATAACCCCCTTTTGGATAGGTTTTCTAAGTTGTAATAATTTCCAAAGACGTTGTACTTCTATAGCAATTCGAAACGAACTGGAGGTGATATGAAACGGTGGTGCTGTTTTGAATGCCAGTAGAGTTCATTGTCATGAACGCATTTTGGCGGAACAGATTGCTATGATCCACTTTTGTCAAGTGCGACATATGCATTGTGCATACTCTGTGAAACATCCGCAATTTTATATATTATACCGTAAACGTTTCTTACTTTGCCGTAACGTTTGAGGGGTAACTTTGCCGCGTGTAAAAAAGTTGTTTTGTCATCGGAATCTG
This sequence comes from Halesus radiatus, assembly GCA_022606495.2. Taxonomy (NCBI): domain Eukaryota; kingdom Metazoa; phylum Arthropoda; class Insecta; order Trichoptera; family Limnephilidae; genus Halesus; species Halesus radiatus. Next base: position 100,215 of record JAHDVE020004994.1, on the reverse strand, counting down.
TCTTCCCGTAAACAGATTATTCGGTAAATAACAACTAGTATCCAACACGGCTGACGAGGTATTGACGAATATTTTGTAATTCGCACCACCAACGAAATATGTCACGACAAATAATACTAACCTTTACGAAATTACGAAACTCTAAAAATTTAATAAGTTATTGCAAATTAGACAATAATGCTATAGTAATTACCAAAACTAATTAAAATTTAAGTATCGGATCAACTAAGGTGGGAAAGTCTTAAATTATTCACCCAATATATCAGCATTCTCCATCCTTTCACATTATATAAACTCTTTGTAAAATCATCAATTAAAAATACAATGTAACCCACCTAATGTAGTTGTGAAATATAAATATAAATAATGTAATAATAATATGTAGGCAAGCATATAAATAGTTATGTTATTTGTAAATTGTAATTTTTTTATTGTGCTACAGATTACTCATTTATTTACAGCACAAGGTATCTTATTCTAACATTCTCAACATTTAGGAAGACGGGTATACAAAAAAGTTTTAAGGTTATTTAAAGAAAAAATTAATTAGATCAACTGTTTTAGAAATTTCATTCAATAGCACCATTCCTTTTGTCATGCTATGCTGTGCTAAAACATATGTTCTGCAGTGTGGTATCTTGAAAAAGTCGCGGGGACGACTACGGCTGACGTTTCCAGGCACTTATAAGCTATAGCATTCCAAGGGAATGGGCTATCAATAAAGTTAGGCACTATATTAAAACTAAGTATTTTATTAGTTTTTTTTTTACATGAATACCCCACAGTGTGCCAACTGCTCCCAACCGTCTGGGGTCAGTGAGACTATGGCATCCCTAATTGGGGAATGTTGTAAGGCTGAAGATATTGGTGGAGGGGAAGGGGAAGATGAAGGTAGAGAAATACCTGGCTATTCAGATCTGGTCACCAAACACGGCTAAAAGCCATTTCAAGTAACGTTTCAATTCTGAATGGTGGTCTTTCACCAGGGCGATACTGAGAGTATCTTCCACTCTGGAACGTACGCAAATACTCGTATACTAAATATTATTTTTAAATGAATTAATTGTGCAACAGCACAAATTAATTAAATAAAATTTACTTGCGCACGCCGGGATTTGAACCCGCGACCTTCGGATTCGTAGTCGAGAGCCTTACCCCTCGACCATGGAGGCCGTCAAAGTTGCTTCAAGTAAGTCCATATCGTGCACGAATCTTGGATAAGTTCCATGAGTCCGCATATAAGTTACTACCTGAGGATTTTTTCAGCATATTAACATATATTTAGTTTGATGCGGAGTCCATACCTCGCTAGCGTACTCCAGTTTACTTCTTATAATGCCATTGAACAGGGCTATCATTGCAGCTGGGTCAAAAAACTGTTTAGGTGTCCCGATGACAGTGGCGTGCAGTTCATAAATGCTGAAAAGCTGTGCCTATACCAAGAGAACGAACCATAAAAAGAGATTTTTAAAAATGCCACAATTTTCTGATCAAAACGTATCTTTTCCTTGAATTTGGCAAGGAACTTGTACGCTCATTTATTCAGTTGGCCACAATAATCAGCGGAAGATGATTATTAAATTGCCATTTTAAAATAATCAATCTTCATACCCAAATTTTAACAATACCGTCTACCTTTGGTTATAGAGCAATACACCCTAATAATAAGATAATAATATCTTAACCCTTACCACTCCTTTGTCAGGTGCCAGCCGACATCACTATTTGTACGCTACAACTCAGTTGTCGGCTGGCGGCCGACAGGATAAGATGTGCCCGCACGGTATATGTGTATCAAAACTTGACACGTGACGTTGTTTCTGGTGATTATTCGATAAAAAACATTTAAATTCACGTTTTAATAAGATTTTGACTGTTTTCCGTTTTACTATAAAATAACCCTTTTGTAACTGCCTATCAATAAATTAATATTTTAACATTATTTAAATTAGAGTTGGCTGACAACAAATATTAAAAAAAATATGGAGTGGTAAGGGTTAAACCCCACAATATGTAGAATCATCAGATATATGACTATCACTAAAATGTACATAAAATCATTTGTTATCTACCCCTGTCACAAAAATGTATAAATATCACGAATTTAACCAAAAATATACCAGCCTGAAGATGGACGTGATTGTTTGAAAACGGCCGGTCAAAAAATAAAGTTTAAAATTGTTTTTAATTACTCAATAACTTAATTATGATATTAAAAAAAAAAAAAATCAAAGGGGACATTGTCACCCCACAAGGAACAAAGTAAGACACAGTTACGGTACCAACCTAGATGTGTGCAACTGGTGCATTTGAATGGACAGATTTACAGATGATCACGTTGGAGAGAATTAAATCAGATGCATAATCAAAGCATATTAGAACTCATATTTTATCAGATTATCGTAGTAAGACCCGAGAAAATGACGTCCATGTTCCGACGACAAGGCTCACACTTTGCCCGTAAATTTGACTATTTTGACGATAGTGTTACTTTTGAGAAGTTTATTTTGTTTTCTATTCAGATCATCACAAAATTGCTTAATTGTTGTAGTAGATACGTCTTTTGCGTGCTGCAAAGGGTGCATGGTATGGGCAATCGGCACTAGGGTACGGAAATGACGTAAACAAATACACAAAAAGCAGGTACCTACATTTTGATCAGAAATTTAACGCATTTAAAAAAAAAATCTTATTTTAAATTATTATAATGGTTCGTTTTTCTTAAGGTAGGCACAGCTTTTCAGTCTTTATGGACTGCACGCCACTGATGTTAGAAATAAAACCTAATTATATTAACGTAATATAATACGTATCGAGTGTAAGTGTAAGTGTATCAACGTAATTGTGATAAAATAAATATGTAAAAATGAGAGATTTATTACAATCAAATTGAAAATATATTCAGTTTTGTAAGACTAATTTGAATTATGCGCCGTTATCAAACATAATTAAACTATTGAAACCACCGAACAAATAATATCTAGAAGAATGATCTATGCCGATCTAAAAGAATACTGATATCTCCAATTTATTTGTAATACCTTTTGACTCCTAGAATAGAATAGACTGGTCGATAGAGTTGGTTCAAGAAAGTCAATTTCAGTGAAGTAAGGAACAATTGAGCTTACTTCGGACAGATGGAAACGCCCACAATACACTCCTATCGGTTTATCTCTTCAATGATTAAAATAATATTAGTTATAATCGTTGGGAAACGTACATAACGTAATGTTTTGTGAAATGTTACCTTAAAATATTGATGTATTATATTTAGACGCGACACGAAGCCAAAAAATTGGTTCCACTTAGTTGAGGGTAAGTTCCCTCAACGCCCGCCGTACTGTGCACTGCGTTCGCTTGGCGATATCCCGCAAACAGTGTAAACTACCCCTCTCCCCGCATCGCTCTAGCGTGTTCATAGTAAAATCAGCTTCAAAGAGATATTGTATTCGCAACTTGCCTCTAATTGTGTACCTCTAAGCCGAGCAAACAAACCTCTATATTCTCATTTCCGACCGTTAATTGCCAGTTCCGATTTTTGCAATTTTCGTTATTTTATTATTGTTAAATAAATGATTTTGGAAAACGCATAGTATTAAGCCAGGTTTAGATAAATTAGGTAAGATCAGGTTAGATTAGGATAGGGTTGGTTACTTTAAAAATAGTTTTCTCCATTGATATTTTAAAGAATTGCTTATATTTGTGAAGCGGGTAATTAATTAACACAGGTAGTTTATATTTCATAATTTTTAATTGACAATTTTTTTTTGATACAGCTAATACTTTTGCCAAAACAATACTTTTCACAGGACGTGAAAACTTGAAAAATAAATACAATGATCACAGATAGTTCCTTAGATCGTGTTCATAAAATAATAAAACAAATAAAAGCAATACTAAGCAAGCATTTGAAACGGTTGTCATTTGTGCAATTTAGGATTTCTTTTTTATTAACAAAAGTGGTGATAAATATTTACATGATAATATAATATAATTTGGTGGTCTGGTTTGGTTCTGGCTAGACTGCAGCTAAAAATTGTGTTTGTTGTTAATCTAATATACCTCCTACCCTCTATGCACCCTTAAATATTTAAAGTTTTCGATTTTTCTCTACTATTCGTCCATCTCGTACCCAAACTGAAAAAAAATAATCACATTAGTACGTCCTAAATCACAATACAGAAATATAAATATAGAAAGACGAACCACTATGTCAATTACTGATAGATCATTTTTTAATTGGTACTAATCAATTTGTTAAGAGCAAGGTTGCCAATTAATTAATGCAGCTTCTTGTTTTAGGTTAAAAATACACATTACCAATTTTATTTGTTTCTGAAGAAGAAAGTTTTTTTAAAAATAAATAACGAATGTATAATAATCAGCAAACAAAATTGATTATTGTATATTCACCTCTTTGGCTTTCTCCATTCCACAGGTGTGTAGCTCTACCGCCCTCTCACATGCCTTGGCGTCATCGTCTATTTTGTTGACTAGGAAAATAAGATACATTATGAAATTTTAAATCATTGAAACTGTTGAAAGACTTATAACAAAACAGCAACATGTTGGTGTTGATGGAAGGAAAAGAATTGGCGGACTACCAAAAAACAAAGAAGAACAAAATATGGGAGTTGACCTATCTGAATCAAAAGGTAATAAACCAAGGTGAACCATAAGGGTCTTTCACAAGGCTCAGTTTGTAGACCTGTACTGTTTTTAAGATATGAATGATTTTGTGAAGTTATTATTTTTTTGACGACATTGTTGTACAGAGCAAAATATAAAACAAATTGTGGCACAAAGAAAATGACAATAGAATTAAATGGTTCAATGGCATCGTGGTTGAACCAATATTAATTAAAATTAATTGTGGCTAATTTAATTTTTTAACTGTGGGTGCACAAGGTAAAAATAGATACATTACTAATGTTTGCTATAGCGAAAATAATTTTGTTTAATGATATGCTTGGGTTATTTTATTTCGTGTCTTCTGTTTGATAGTCTAAAAATAAATCATTTTTGAGCTGTTGTAGGAAACGCATATTTAAAAAATGCTTACTTCGATCTTTGCATGCTACGATAAAGGCCTTGGTCTTCTCAATTTTCTCTGGCTTGTCCTTGAAGCTTTCCTCTGCCAGTTTCATATTAGCTTCGTCGTCGAACATTCCCTTGTCATTCAACTGAAAGCGATAAACAATATAGAATTAAGGCTATGAAGAATTTTAAGAGTACCTAATCGCAATCAGTGATCAAATTCCAATCAGTATTCAAACGAACTTTTCAAATCATGCGGATATTAGCCAAACTAATCTTCAAAGCTACAGCGAGTTTACAGCTTCATAGCGCGTCGAGCAGATCTTTCATGATATGGCGTGCGGTGAATTTGTCTCAATCTTCATCTCAACCTCACTTGCATACGTGCAAGCTTGGTTCAAAGATAGTGCCACCTTGCTTGTATTTATTAACATTCTGGCGTGAACCATTAACATTTTATTAAAATGCACCGAATTTTGGTGAAATGGAGTGGAGAGGTGTCTTGTGTCCCAAATCCAAAAATATATTTCTGGCTGCATCCCGCTGGGTGAAGATTGCCTTGATGATACCTAACCTCAAATAGGGGGTAGCACCAGAAGAATAAGAAGAAAAAAAAACTGAAATTATGTGTTGATTTTTTAAAGCTGCTACAAAGCTTCATATTCAAAATCTCTTTAGAAACTGGTGTATTTCCTGATTCTTAGAAAGTCTCAAAAATTAGTCCGATCTTCAAAAGCGGGTCAAGGATATCAGTGGAAAATTTCAGACCGGTGGCGATTCTCTCTGCCGCGCCAAAGTTGTTCGAATCAGTACTACATAAATAAATGCTATCTCAAGTAGCGCCGTTTATAATATCGGAACAGCATGGGTTTAGAAAGGGCCTATCAACAGACACGAATCTACTGGTACTCACAAAAATTAATGTATATAATTTTGCTGGAAAACAATAATTTGTATCACATGGAAAATTCTTGTTAAAATTATGTCTGATACTTTCTAGAGTTCGTCGGGGCTCTAATTTAGGCCCACTGCTCTTTTCTATTTTGATTAGTGATGTCGCAGAGAGTATTCTGCATTCCAGGTTTCTTGTTTTCGGTGATGACCTAAAACTGTTCTTAGAAATATTAACTTTAGAAGACTGCAATCGACTCCAATTTGACATTGATAGAATTATTGATTGGAGAACGAGGGATCAGATTGAGTTCAATATTTCTAAATATTTCATTCTTTCTTTCACAAGGGTGTGTCATACTTGGTTTTACCGGTATACAATAAACGCACGAAGTTTAAAACGTGTCTTCGCTATGAAATATCTTGGTATCGTGTTCGATAGTAGGCTGACATTTCATTCTCATATTTATATGACTGTAGTACTACATTGAAAATGCTGGGTTTCGTCCTACGTACTGCAAGGAATTTTAGAGATACCCTGGTTCTCATAATATTATATAACTCATTAGTAAGGAGTAGGCTTGAGAGTGGGTCGGTGGTTTGGAGCCCACATTAGGTGAAGTATTCCCTAATATAGGGGAGAGTTCAGAAGAAAATTTTGAGATTTCCCTCGCTGAAGGAGTATGGCTACTACGTGTGGCTCTATCCTACCGACTTTCTCTTAGGTATGCTCGGAATGAACCATCTGGCTGTCAGAAGGGATGTACATTGTTACACATTTCTTCAGACTGATTCGGGGATGGTTCGAAAACTCGTCTATGATGGAGAGCATTAATTTCTAAGTTCCCGATGGTTCTCTCTGTTATACTGTTTTATCTCTCGGCCCGCAGGACCAACTTGCCAATGGTCATGCCGGTGAGGAGGGCAATCTTGCTGTTAAATAGAATCACTTCGGATATCGACATATTTAGCATGAATGAAGCTGCGTTTAACAGAAAGTTTTGTCGCTAGTATAATGCCAGTATGTGTTGTATGCAATTTATTGAAATTATACACATCTACCTTCTTTCTCTTAATTTTTCTTATTTTATATAATGACTTTGGACGTCGCATATTCTGTCTTATTTAATAATGATAATCTTTAAAAATGCCTTAAAGTGTAAATTTGGATTTAAAAAAAAAGGAATAAGGTTAATTGAACTGAATTGAAAAGCAAAAGAAGATTGACGAACTTACCACTCCAAGAGTTTTGAAGATACAGGCCATCATGCACTTGGCAGGTTGGGTGGTGGGCGTCTCCCTGTTCATGAGCTTCTTCACATCGTCGTCTGTGGCCTGGGTCTCGTCCTTGCACTTCTTGCCTATCTCCATCATCTTTTCTTTGTCGACTTCTCCCATCTGAGAAAACAAAGTAATATTAGAAGGATGTCGTAAAATAGCATAACTCTGGTTATCACTTAATACCCTTTCGGCAATGTATTTTGTTAAAGCGGTTTTTTTTCCACGCCAAATTTGGATGATATTTATAAAAAAAAATGGAAAAGCTTTTCATGAAAAAAAAAAAAAAATTCTGGCTGGTCGTAAACAAAATCAAAGAACCTTGTGTCATGTTATCATAAATTATTGATATACTAGCAATTACGAGTATGAAGTAGTTACTACCCGGCTTCACCAACCTTTTGATAGTTTTGAACAATTGAAAAATAAATATGCAACAAAGAAAATAGCATCCTGTCTTCTTTTTGTCGGCTAGGACCCATCAATACCCTCCGAGCCGAAACTGAAAATTGTTTGAAAAGGAGATATGTTAATACGGAAGAGAGAGGGAGCGCGCTAATATAAAAAAAACGCTTAGGGCGTAAGCGATCGTTTTAAAAATATTTAATAAAACACGACATATTTAGAGAATATAGAAAAAAATTCAAAACTGCTGACTTAAGTAGCATTTAAAGAAACGCTGTTATTTTTTTCGTACCTGTAGCACGTTAAGTAATTTAACAACACGTGTCATTTTTTTTCTATCGAGGGAATTTCATATACTTAATTACTTTTTCAACTAGACTTCTGAATAGAGTTTCAAGTGCATAAAAACTTCAAGTTTTCTAGGGAAATTTGTAATATGTACATATAATTTTTGAATGGGGAGGCTTAAATGGATATATTTCAAAGTACCATATCTCATGATGAAAAAAACAGCTGCAAGATGGAAATAGTTGCTTTGGCCTAGAATTTCCAGACAGAAAAAGCTGTTCAAAATTTAGTTTTATCAGAGTTATCTGTTTGAGAAAATTTTCTATTTTCTTTCATCAGTGGAATTTAATAATAAAGAAATGAAATGTATTATTTGAGGCGAAATGGCAAAAAACTGTACTCTACGAATACGATCATTTTCATAGTTTTATCTTCCTATTTTACCTTTTTTTATTAAATTAATTTCGCTATAAATTTGAAGGTAATACATTGTATATATATCATGAAATATGGCAGATCCTATCCACCCAGTCCTGCTGGATTAAAAACATAAATATTTAAAAAAAAATACTGTCGGGTTACTCTAATCCTTGGAGTTTTTTTATACTTTGTATTCAACACAAATTCATTAAAAATAATATCTGATTAAAATGACATTGTAATAAATAGTACAATGTTTATGATATTCCTAAACATTATATTATATTATCTTGATCAATGGGTATATAATTAATGTTTGCAGATGTGGCCATGTGCATTAGGTGCATACTAGGTATCAATGAATATTGCATGTCAATATAATCTAGTACAATCGGCCGACTTGAAAGGATTTTTAATTTCCGGCCAGCACCGATTCATTGACGTGGTCAATTTTTCGATGTTTTGACGTTTTCGATGTGAGGTCGAGTCCAGGATGTGTTTTAATCAAAATGTTAAAATGGACACAACGGGGAAATTCCGAAGGTCTGGTCAAATTGGATCTGAATTTGAATGAATGAGAATTTTGAGTCACACAGATTTTAGATGTATAAATTGGCTCATTAGAGACCATTGTATCCTGCCCTAACAATTACGGATTTGGTTACTGAACTAAACGCCAAAAGATATGGTATTTTTATGAATTGTCTGCTTTTTTATATGTATATATTATTGCACGTGTAACAAATTTTATGAATGATGTTGGGAGTTACCCACTATAACGAGTATAACAAAAAATCTATTTATACATTCTTACATACAAAAGGAATTAAAAAAAAAATTAAAGGCGAAAACAAGTCAAATTTGGGTCAAATGTTCTGAGAGTTCCAACTCACTTTGTTGAACTTTTTCACTTCAAAAACTTTTAAATTTTAAATTCGGATAAAAATCGAACCCCGATCAATTGCTTGAAAGGAAACTATACTGACCATTTCACCACAAGTAATAAGAACGGTGGCATAAATTAATTTGTGTACCTACTGCAAATAAGAATAATGTATTTTAGAATTTTAGAATTAGATCCGAAATTATATATTTTGATAATTGATTTAATTTTTAGAATGAGAGTGTTACGTACAGTGACATACTCCGTACTCACATCGCAACCGAAATTATGTTGTTTAATGATATTTTATCAGTTCAATATTTCTTTTTAATTATGTAATAATATAGTTGCTTCAGGTAGCTTGTCTTGGTTTAGGTGAATATGGGAAGATAACATCTTCATCCATTAAAAAACACACACATATATATCTTCACATAATATCTACGACGTAAAATGTTTTCAAAACGCCAATAAATACCCTTTTTTTGGATTACACCGAACAAGAGTCAAGAGTCAAGAGCCGGTATGGCATTGCCATTTGGGGATGAAATGTTGCAAGGATGAAAGAAGTGGGAGAGGAAAAGGAAAATGGGAACAGGAAGGATGAGAATGATTTCAGCAACGTTCCGATTATGATATTATTCATAACACGAGCGCTCTCAAACTAGATAACTTAAACCACCTTTCCATCTACTCTAGTCCTTTTTAACTTTATCCCACTCCTATGTTCCCCTCCACCGACTGACATAGTTTAAACTGATGTAAAACTGTATATTGTCATATTTTACTCACAGTATTTATCATCAGCAGTGGAAATTTAATAATTGGCATGATTTATTATTTTCATTGTTATATATGTGTAAATTATGGATTTGCTGTTAATTTTCTCAAAAATAAATAAAATAAAATAAAAAGATTCGTGATTTTTACCACTCAAATTTTTCGAGTAACTTCGAAAACAAAATTTAAAAAAAATCAGAAACCCTGAAAAATGAAGAAATGGCGGAATAAGACCGTACGGGATTACTTATGCTGTTTTTGTAAAACTGTTTATTGTTTTCTACGGTTCCTTCTTTATCGTAATATTTTTACAAAAACTGTTAAAATACGGCTGTGTGAGGTTCTGTTTTTGTGTCCAGTAAATACGCTGTTCTTGCACAGAATTTTTGATGTCTTTCAAAACGGCGTCAGATTCCAGAGACGAAGTTCAGTCCAGTAAGTCAGCAAATTTGAATAAAAAGTGGTCATTTGATTTGGTCTGACTTCCATGTTTCGAAGAACACAATTTGCGCAAAATAAACGTTTTACATACATAAAAAGTTTTTCATTGCATTATTATAAATTGTTTTTTTTTATTATTTATGTGTTTTGAAATACTTATTTATTTAATGATTCACAACATATTTTTTTAATACATTTCTGAATGTATTCTACTCTGTTTGAAATATCGCTTTGTGCACAGAAAAGATAATGTGAATCATTCTACAAAATCTATGATAGATTCATGTTTAAACCCGGCGTAACTCTCTAAAAAAGGTAATATCATACTGGGAAGGAATTGAAATGGTACTAATGAACACAGCAAAGAAAATAGATCCACTTGTATTGCTAAAGTTTTGGGTGGTTTGGATATATCATTGAATTTGAAGCTCAGGCGGATCATGATGATGATCAGAATACGAGCAAATCGAAGTTTCTTAAAATAGTTTGTTACTTACTGATTCTACCCTTACCATGCAAGAACAGCGTATAATCTTCATGCCATTGAATACAAATAAATAAATAATTAAGGCTAAACGAAACGCAATATAAATATTTTAGAAGAAAAAAAAAACACTTTTAGCACGTAAAGCTGTCTGTTGGCGGGTGTACGCACGGAACAAGAAATGGAATAAATTGTTATTGTAGATTTAAAGCTCAAGCCCTTCAAGAAACTTATTAAAATACAATATTTTATTGTAAAACTAACATATACAGTAGTTTTATAGGTTTCTTGGAGGACTTGAGCGAACAATAACAATTTATTCCATTTCATATTCCGTATGTATAGCCGTCAACAAACATGTAAAAGCATTAAGTGCTAAAAGTGTTTTTTTTTTCAACAAATATTTGAATTAGCGCCATCTGTGAGCCTCAAAAGCTCAATGTCGGATAAATAAGACGTTTTATCAATGGAAAGCCTACTTTGATTGTTTGTAAAAATATTGAGGGCTGCATTCTCAAAATGGTGTTTTCACACATACGCCGTTATTGCACCCATGTCATTAATAATATTTATGAAGATTCACTCACCGCGGAAACTGCGAGGGTAATACAAACAAAGGCCAACGTTAAACCGTTCATCTTGCAGTGATATGTAATTTCGGCTCCGATGATGATACAATATAATGGTGTCAGGAGTTATGGCGGTTTGAAGGGTGTGCGTTAGACTGATTGTTCCGCGGCCGACGTTCTTATTTATACCAATGCCGTACTACCGCCAACACAAAACAGCGCGGGTTCTATCAACAGATTTGATGATAATCCAAATTCAATAGACAGTGGCGTAGTGCGGAGTTTAAAACAGAAATCGGCATTCTTTGTGTTAAATAACGTCGATACAGGGACACACAAAATTGTGTTTTGAATTTGCATAACAGTAATATAGACGCCCTCAAAATGTGGTGCTGGAGGAAAATGCTCAGGATTCCATGGACATCCAGGCGCTGTAGCAATCTTTAATTGCTGTAGCAACCTTTAGCCATGCTGTTTTCATATATTTATTCGGTACATTACTGCACTTCTTCTTTAGTAGCTTCCTCATTGCTGAGGATCATGACCCCCACTTCGATCTCCCTGGTGTGCAAGCCTCCTGTACTCCTCGCGATCCCGCGCTGCGTGGGGAGCTGTCGACACCGAAGTTCCGGACCCCTGCGAAATGTGGCCACTCCAACGCATCGGTGACCTTCCTCTGCTTCTCCTGCCTTCCAGTTTACCAGTGACCATGAGCTTCTCCAGGTTGGAGTTCTCGGTTTAGCGAGCAATGTGTCAAAAGAATCTGAGGTACACTGTGGGCAGACAGTTAATAGCCTATTGTGGATGCCAAGATCTTCCAGAATTGATATATTTCGAAGGCGTCTTCATTACTGTTATGCAAATGCAAAACCCAATTTTTGTGTGGCTGTAATCGACATTATTTAACGTAACGTAATCAAAACTCATAAAGTTCTACTATTTTTTTATTCCCCTATTTGGTCGATTCCCACTTGCGCTCTATCTGTTGGGGTAAGTTAGTTCAAGTTAAGAAGGTGGATATCGATACAGACAGGAAAACATTTAAATTTTTTATTTTCCATTTAATTTTACACATAGTTCTCGATTGTATTTCACACCTGTATGTATAAGAGTCATGTAGCTATAATTTATTTTCATTATATTTGCAGTTGATCAACTGCCCCGAGGATGGACTCTGAAAGGCTGTCTGAAGCGTTGGCTCAGGGAGGAGAAAGCCCAGCAGGTCTTATCACCCCAAAAGTGAAACAATAAAGATATATTAACAAATCTCAAATGAAATGTGAAACTGAAAAAGACAGAAAATTAAAAGGTAATGGTCGCATCTGGGAATCGAAGTCATGACCCCTGTCTTATTGGGACAACATTCTAACCACTGAGTTAGTGAGGACCTTCTTATTTTACCGTCATTTTTATCGATGTATACTTATTAGTATTATTTATTTTATTATATTAATTTTAATTTACGTATACTTTGTATCCTGACGAGAGAACCTTGGGTTTCGATACATGTTGATATTTATCGATTAAAAAGGTTATTTAATTGATTATATAAGTGATTTTACGTTAATTGAAGAAGAAAATTAAAATGTTTGTAATTCCAAAATTTTTTTTTTTGCATATGTCTAGCAACAAATTTTGGTGTTTTATTGGAACTCTAGTTTATTTAGTTGAAAATTAGTTAAAACATTTTTAAATTCTATTTTCTTTGCAGATTTGGAAAATAATAAAGTTTTTTTTTACCCTAGATATCGTCTGTTTTTGATACTTTTCATGCGGAGTTTTTTTTAAAACTATGACAATATTAATTTCCGAACTACTTCGATAATAAAAAATGACTTTTTTTGGACCTGCATTTTAGACAGTTATTTTTGTTTAGGTACTTCGTTTTGAGCCAGGTATTTTTTGTACTTTGTTACTTTTTGTTTTGCTTGCGAGCAATTTAGTGCTTTCATTCGTATTTTTTTATCGCAGTAGTCTCTTACAGCCTTATGCTGTCTTAGCCCGCTCGCTGACGTCCGGGGAGGAACGAGCATTTCACGCGGCACTGCGAACGCCGTCAGCGAGAGGGCTTACACGAATGAAATCATTAATTTCCTACGACTAACTTATAAGCTATTCAGAATTCCCGATTAGCATTTTTAATTTATTGCTCAGGTACATAAAATTCTGAAGGGTCTCCTCCCTCCAACGTCGGTTAACAGATACCGCCACCTAGCGACAAAAAATGAAGATATTTTGACAGTTGAGGCAATTTAATATGCTCCATTTATATATACCATTTTTGATCGATTCAATAATCGATCAGTTTTGCACGTTGTTGATAATGACATTGGCAATAATCTCTGTAAAAAGCCATAATATTTCGCTTTCAGTAGCCACATCGGCTAAAATAATACCAGGCATTGTGCGTAATTCTTGTTATACGATAAAAGCAAAACATTATTCATCCATGGTAGCATTCGTATTGTGCGAAAATATTAAAGAGAGAAAAGAAATTACTAATGATACATATTTACAAGATAATATATTTTATTCTACCTTTTTTCAGTCTACACATTCTTATTTCATATATATATATTTTTTTATTATAATTTACCAGCTGATGTGTACCCGGCCTTGTTCGGGTGTTTTTTATTTTGATTGTCGTTTGGGTGCCATAATTGATTTTACAGCTGAATTAATACCCTGTTATAACTATTACTATCGTTAAACAAAGAAACGTTTGTTTGAAAAGTTTATTTCATTTCAAACATTTATTTTTTCAAAATATATCTAAATAATAAAGTTCTTAAGTAGGTACTTGCTTGTGTTTTCACCATCATCTCAATAGTGCTATAAATAATAATAATAATAACAAAGCATTTATATAGCGCAGTTTTGTGTTGTTTCACTTCAAGTGCGCTATGTGTAGGATATAAATATATTTGCGTATCACTTACTCTCATTAGTGCCATTGAGATGATGGTGAAATAGCCCCTAAGTATGTAATCTGTGGGTAACCGGAGTGGTATATCTATGGATTAACCTCAATACAACATGGCTGTTCAATGTTTTTCATACTAATTTTAAAACGTTATAGCAGCCGTTTTAAATATTGGATTTCATTCCAACTACTCTCTAAACCTTCCCGGCACTAACAAGAACAAACTGTGACAGACAGACCGACAAACATTCATTTTTATATATAAAGAAGATTGGCATGTCGCCTATTTAAAATTGTTTTCCTTATTGGAATGAGTGATGCCGAGTTTTATTTCTAACTCCATTAGAGTAGCAAGATTTTCACTTTTGAGATAGTTTAAGATTCTCACTGTATTATTGTGAATGTCAGAATCATGTAACCTGATGATGAACACTGCAGGATATAAAATTGATATATGTTTGTGTAATTAGAATTTGTTGAATACTTGTTCAAACATTATTCAATAAGTTGCAGCTGTATGAATTCATCTGTGTTTCGGTTTTACCGGTCCACATAGAAAACGATAGTAAAATGTAAAAAAAAATTATTCTGACCACGGGGAATAGATTACGGGGAAGAGGGATTATTTATTAATTCGTAATAAAAAACATGATGTTTTTAAAGAGAAGAATATACTTTTTAATTTTATTTTACATAGGCTTAGCATTTATCAAAATAAAATCGGATATGTCCTTTTTCTGACCGTCTTATGTATATGGCATTCACTATTGGAGTATGTTGTGAGACTGAATGGAGTGGGAAGCGAAGGAGATGAAAATAGATAAGATAAAGATTGGGAAGTGTCTGATCATATCTTTCGATTATTTCGGTTCTGAATGGTGGTCTTTCACTAGGGCGATACTGAAATCATACTCTTCTGGACATCTCATTGTGCTCATTGGTTAGGTTAGGCTATACAAGTCGTTGAAATCAAATTGTTCTAACTGGAAATAGCATATTTATAGGTACAGACATATCATTTTAAAGAGATTCTTGCTTGTGTAGCGGTGTACTGTAAGAAAAGACTGCGAGCGGGTGTTCCAAACTAGTTTGAATCACTATCGGTTAGCACACATACATTCAAACGTGCGCTCTTTAAAACGATTTTCCTGTTTATGGTGGAATTTAACAATGCTTTTTAATAAGTATATGCCACTGGTTTTTTCAAAGTATAATCTATACGCCACTTGAGCATAATTAGGGTGCACAAAGTTAATTATTTAGCCAGCACAAACTGTTTTGTACTTGTAGTGTAGCGGTCAAGGCTTTTAAAGACTGTGTTTTTACTATTATTATTATTTTTGTAAAACGGTAATGAATGCACTGACGTGTTTCATACAAATCTCTCATCTGTGTCAGATGGTAGATTGACCAACGTGTCTGGGGACAATACTATTAAAGATCGGATTATTACCATAGATACATTATTTACTCTATGATTATGACATCAACTTATAACAATCAATTATAAAATACATGTACATGAGTTTAAAAAAAAAAAACATAATTATAGATAGATACCAGCAAAACATTATCCTGTCAGTGATTCACAACCTTTTTAACCCGCGGGGCAATTAATTAATTTTAAATTTGTAGTCAGTGGGTCGCTAACTTACTAAAACTGTGACTTTTTAATACAAGTATTAAAAAGTTACAGTTATGGTAAATACCATGAAATTTTCGAAAGTCGAACCAATGAATGCTGTCGGTTTTTATCATTCTGGAATATTAAAGAACATAGAAAAAAAATGCTTTTAATTTTAGCTGACACCGTTCATATTTTGTAAATCAGAATTGAAAATGTTAAATATTTAATCATAGCAAATCTCAGGAACTCCGAACGATTGCGATTAAATAAGAAATGTCAAATATCTTCTGTTATTTATAATATGCTTTCGGAAACAACATTTGGGAGGTTACTCTTATAAAATGGAATTCATAAAAAAATTCAATAACAGCGCTCACGAAAAAAATGCCCCGCAAACGAAAAATTTTGTTAGTTTTTTTAATTTATTGGTTTGATCCTGAGGTCAAATCAATAAACGATTCGGAGGGTCCGATTCCAAACGAAGTTTAGCCAGGAAATCTTTTGGATTTTTAAAAAACCAAATCATTTGATGTATCAAACCATATTTGTTACAAAAATACCCAAAGAATGCATTAAAAAAAATCTGATTTGAAGATCAAACACAAAATTCTATCGCTATAAGAATAATATACTATATAAACACCTATTGCGAAAGAAAGAAAGTTTCAGCGGCTGATTCAAAACTTTGAATGTAGACTTAATTTTGCCTCGGAAACCTTTTGCAAAATAGAAAACGAACCGTTGAGTATTTTCTACAGTAAACTTTTTGATATTTTATTTAGCCATGTGGGCCGTATGAAATGGCTCGCGGGCCGAACAGAATGGGCTCGCGGGCCGTGGGTTATGCATCACTGGCTTGGGTATATCTGAAGCCCATAGGCGTCAAAATCAAAAATATATCAAATATGTTTTATAGAATTATTATATAATTTTTTTTTTTTAAATTAAGGCTATAACTTTTCCATACTAAAATTAACAAAAAATAAACCCCTAGAAATGTACAAAAACCAAAGGTTTTTCTCGTTCTCTATAACTATCTTTAAAAGGTTCATTCTCATAAAAAACATTAAAAAAATTATCTTTGTTGCGTTCTCCGCAGACTGAACTAACAATGATATCGTTTATGGAAAATGGCGGCATCTACCCTCGTCACTCCCGCAGGACCTCATCGGCCACTGAGTTGGCACGGAGAACAGACGAGATCGGCGAATACGTTAGAGAGGCACACGAAACGACTGAGATTAGTCTTGTAGGGTTCAAGCGAAAGGTTTAGCTAGAACTGGTGAATTGAATAAATAATACTTAATGAAAAGAGGATTGGGAAGTGAATTGAATGAATATTGTATTTGATCTGTGCTTTAACAGTAGACTGACTAATGTAAACGAGTCCTCAGTGTCGACTCTTTTGCATTTGGAAATAAAAAATACATAACTTCAAATGTAAAACCTTTAATAAGGCCGCACGGTTTCTAGTTTAAAATCCGATCGCTTTCAAAACAACCACTACTTCGTCAGGGTTAGCCATAGGAAGACTAGATTATACAGTAAAAACAGCAGGGGGCTGATTCCGGCTCTTTTAAAGGATAGGTACATTTGCTTAATTGCGATTACGATTACATGTCAATTATATTTATTTAAGTTTTTAATCCAGCAGGACTAGGTGGATAGTGCATAAAAATATGGTACATAAAAAAAGTAAAATAGGAATATAAAAATATGAACACATGAACATACGTAAAAAGAAAATGAAAATAAATTAAAGAAAACAAAAATGAAAAACATAATTGTTAATAACATAAAATAAAAATGAGAGTACATTTTTAAAGGAGTTTGTGGTTTAATTGCCACATTATTATTAAAAATTACAGATGCATTACAGATAATACTTAACACGTGTAGTTTATTATAATTTTTTAGAATTTGAATTACTTTTATCTGACATCTCGCCCTTTTTATTGACACTTTACAAATATCGCAATTTGTTTAACTAATTCGGTTAATTTTAATAGCATTTTAATGCGACATATAAACTAACTAACTAACCATCACACCATTTCTCCGCAGGGGTAGGCAGAGAGGACGGACCGCCAAACAACTCGATCTTGGCATACACTTCTTGCTTCATTCACTTTAATACAACGTCTCATACATTCTCTTCTGTTATTCCGACTTCTGACATGGCCCGACTCAAGTATTTGATTCAATTGATCGTGCCATGTCTTCCTCGGGCATCCCGGCTTCTTCTTCCATTCACATTCACGTCATACATTCTTCTTACACTCCTTTCTTCGTTCATTCGCTCTACATGCCCGAACCATCTAAGCGTCACTTTCTTTTAATCTTACTCATTACGCTTACATCAGCGTTGCATTCTTTACGAATCTCGATACATATGACTCATTAATAACGTTTAAAGTCGATACTTATGATAGTATTGAATTTTTCTTTAGTTAAAACTACGCAAATATCGATATTTTTAAAGAATGTCATTCGATGAATGACAGCTGTCATCAGAGAGGACTGGAACCGCAGTTAACCAAAAAGTCATTAAGCCTAAGGAAAGGGACAGTGTCTTATCCTTAAAAAGAACTGGAATCAGGCCCCGGAAGACCTTGCGGTCTACTTTGGTGCAAACTTCAACACGGAAAATAAACAAGACAGCTAATCGAATCAAATCTAATCAATACTATTCAGATTTAATCAGTCAAGCTTACGAAAATTATTCTAGTAAAGCCGAAACCAACGTAACAGAACTAACGAACCTAATCATTTTTAGAATTACAAAAACAACGATGGCCGTGCTTGACGTGACATAACCACATTATTTTCAATGACACCAATTAAAACGGATGTAATCCTAATTAAATAGCGGTAGGTTTTGCTAAATCCGTTGGAACCAGTTTTTGATTTCTCTCCCTGATAGGTTTATCATATCAGGGAGATATATATATATATATATATTTATCATATATACTCGTATCTTTATATAAATATTAATTGAAGGTACTGTAATCGGTTTCCAAGGGTTCCGGAAAGAAACCTTCGGTGGAAAGATTGTTTTTCTGGCCAATCGTTTATTTATGAATACAGTTTTTCTTGCCGGTAAAGTATGCATTTATACCTTGGCAATAAAAGTAGAACTACATTTTTTTTCATTACGATTGTAATACCAAACTACTAACTGAAAATTTGATTCTCAAATTCAAAAAAATTCACACTAGAATTTGACAGTACGCTTTAAATAAACAATGCAAAACATCATATTTCCTTTTTTTAAGTGTTTTAAATTTATGTTTTAGATCTGTGAATACGATTTTGTTTGTTTGTTTGTTTTTTATTTTTTTATTTATTTCTCTAACATTTAATACGTGGTTATTTCGACACATTAGTTTCAGAAATACAAAAAATCATCCTACGTTTTTTCATTACTATGGCAATACCAATTTACTATCTCTTTGAAATTTAATTCCTCACATTCAGATTTTGTTCACATTTGAATTTGACATATCGTTTTACCATTGGCATCGCATTTGGGTCTCACCCAGATGTCGTGAGTTCAATTCCTAGGCTGGCTAAGTCCTCCATTACGACACAAGCAACATCTTCCGCTTACTATGATGGTAGTGAGATTGTCAGGTTATTGGTAACCAGATAATGTTTGTCTTTCTCTATTAATAAAAAAAAAAACGCAACATAAATCTTACTCAATTGCAATGGGAAATGACAAGCGAGTAAAATTGATCGCTGTGTAACTTAAAGGCCCTAAAAAGTAAATACAAACTCCAATGGTCCTCTGAATGAAAAATATCTTCTCTAAAAGGTCATCGGTACTCATTAATACAACTTTTATTCCTGTCCAGTCCTGGTTCCATAAATGCACTTGCATTCCAAAAATAATAATTTCCTCCATAACTCGAATGAGACTAGGTCACACTTCTTGTCTTAGTCATCTCGCCAGGTTCCATATAGTCAGCTCGCCTTACTCGCCTCGATTGTGGGTCAGAGGATACTCCTATCAATAACCAATTTTCAAACTTTATGCATGAATTGGTAAAACTTAAAATTGAACTCCCTACCAGTATTCCCTGCCTTCTAAGTCTCAACTCCCCCCAAATTAAAAATTAATTAGCAAAATATATTTATAAAAACGGCGTTAATATTTAAGTCATCAGGGATTAAAAACGCATACACTTACACTGTAACTTATTTGCTTCAATTTTATTTGCCCAAATATTATATCCTGTTTAAAAGTGACAAATTTTAAGAACAATCTGTACTATTAAAATCTAACTGATTAAACATGGCCAAGATCGCCCTTAATGGATGAAGCCAGAAAATAACAAAACAAAAAAAACCTAAAGGCCGTTTTTTCTCAGGCACGATTGAACTGAAATGACGGTTTTCATTTTATTTTGATGGCTTAACGCGTTTTAATTTCTCACCCAATCATTGAGTGGGAAATTAAAGGCCGTTTTCTAGGGAACTATGGAACGAATGACTAGAATTTTTGGGGTTGCACTTGTTTGATGTTTCTTTACATGAATTCATCAAAACATCATTAAAAATTGACATTTGCGAAAAAATAACCGATTCAATTCTACAAACAAAATGCGAAACAAATTGGGGTTGGAACTTAAATGCAGTTAATTCAGGAACCATGGGAACGAATGACCTGAAATTTTAGGGCTGCACTCATTCTAACACGATTCCATCAACAAAAATAATCGAAAAGTGTAATTTGTGAAAAATATGGCAACAAAACAAATTTTGTTTCTTCTTTTTATGGAATTGTTTAGTCAGCGTTCACCAATGCACCAATTGCATAGTAAAGTTCTACAGGTTTTTCCACCATCCATCACCCGTTAGCAGTTATATTTTTTCTACCCTTTTAAAGGTTTCATTATCAATAATGCCTTTCATGAACGTTAACATTTCTATTATGATTTCAAATAACTAAAATGTATGTACGATGAATCTACCGGGAAGTTGAGTATTATGCTCATGTTGGTGACCCAATAACCCAATTTTTTTATAATTTAACAAACAAATTGTTTACATCATGATGTGAACCTTTGAACGGTGTTTGGGTGTGAACTGGATAATCCAATTTAAACGTATGCACTCAGGTGTAATAGTTTTTTTAATAATAATTTAGGACAATATGTTACGAAGGTTATTTTAACCGTTTATAGCCCCGGTCCCTGAGCCCAATGCCCCCTGAAGCATTTTAACTTGTTTAATCGATTTAAAAATTGTATTTTTTATCCGAATAGCACTGCACGTAGTAATTAATATACGAGGACGCCTTTATCTTTGCAGTCCCTTTCTTGAAACGTTTAGATGACATCGTTTGCCCCATGATTTTCAGCTCGGGTTTTTGTCTTCCGCTAAATTAAACGATTTTCTGTTTTTTTTTTCTGAGCTGCAACGTTTTACAATGCACTATTTAAATTTTTGTTCTGTTCGCTGTTTCAGAGGCGATGTGGCGTTCACTAATAAGGAACTCCAGTGAAAAATATTATGGCTTAAAAAAAATTCACATAGATCAACAATCGCCGATTCTGAATATGTACGTTTTAGTATAAGTAGAATCATTAAAAAACCATCTCATCAAAACTTCCTGTTTCATTGGTACCATTGGAACGACGTCACGCGGTTGTGCTCGCCTAAATTCTTTCTATGTAAATTCATTCCGTGTGACCATATGACGTCACCCGGTTGTGCGCGCCTAAATTCCTTCTATGTAAATTCTTTTGTCTATTCTTGCAGTATTTATTTTTTATTTTATTACTATTTTTTTTAGCTTCAGCACATATTTTCATTTAGTTAATAAAATTTTACAAAGTTAATAATAAAATTTGTAACGTTTTTCTTAGTCCTCCTCACTAGGGTTTCTGTGCTGAAGTGGACTAGGTTTTATTTAAAAACTGATTGTTTTTAAGCTCCTATGAAGTTCTTTTCAAGATGATGGATAACTCCTCTTCTTTGATTTCTTTGAGCCAAGTTTTGATTTGATTTTTTAAATCATTTGCCAACATTTTTATTTTTTGAAAGTAAACTATATAACTTAGTGGAGAGATATTTATAATTCCTTTGTCCAAAAGGAGTTTTAAATTAGGAATATTAATAATTTCATTTTGGTTCGCTCTTGTCTGGTGAAAATTAAGTTTCTTCGGTTTTTCTGAACTTTTGAAATGTTTGTTGATTAAAACATTCTCAGCATAGATATTTTGGATGTTAGGTACTGCAAAAGATTTGAAAATTTCTTTTGTTGGCGTAATTATTGGGACTTTTAAAACGATCTTTATAACACTCATTTGGGTTTTAGACAATTGTTTCATATGGTTAGTAGTTGCCGATCCCCATCCTAGTATACCATATTCGAGGCGGGAGTTTCATTGCGCACAGTTAACTTTTAAAATATTATTTTGACATGAAACATTTCTGATGTTTTAAAAAAAATATATGTATTTTGTGAGTTCCCCTGTAATACCACTCATGTGAATGTTCCACCGAAGATTTTCGTCTATTATTTTCTATCTTTATCATTTGTCTATACCTGTCATTATTTTTAATATACTGTTTATCCTGATGAGGAAAGCTTAGCTTTCGAAACATCTTGATATTTATATATTTTTTAAATGTGATATAAACACAGTTATTCTTATTAATTTATTAATAATGACGTCACAAAGTGACTACAAATCCATTGAAGAAAATAAATTATTATTCGATATTAGTATATTTTTTTTTTTAAAATCGAAAAAAAAAAAAAAGTACGAGACGTTTTCGACATTAAGTCGGCTGTGTTTAATTTTATGGCTATTCAAGCGCGTCAAAGAAATATTTAAAACGCACATGTTCTTATTTTAAAATACCAGAAAAATACGCTATTTTCCGAAAATAGCGTCTTTCGTGCTATTTGCGTGAAAATGTCAAAATTTGTGTTTTTGCTTTAAAATGACGAAATTCGCGTTATAGCAAAAGATTAAATTTTCATGTTTCAATGCATTTTTTGTTGTGCTTCAAGTGGTTTAAATTTCCCGAGTACGTTTTAATATTGACAAATTTAGACGCAATTATTTTCCCCACTACTGTCTATCTGCAATGACAAGTACAAATATTTTGTTACAATGCATGGCTTCCCACGTATTATTAAAATTGTCCTTCGCTTTGTGACTTCAAACTTTTGTTGTTATCCTAATGTATTATGTAGATAATAAAGTATTTGATTATTAGTTTGAGTACAACATGAAGTTTGACAAAATGCATGATTCTACATTTTAAATACCTAGGAATTAGTGGGTGGTTCGGCTACATCAGAGGTTCCCAACCTTGTTGGTGTCACCCCCCCCCCCCCCTCCTCCTTGCAAGTCCTCCATCATTACACAAGCAACATTTTCCGTCTATAATGATGGTAGTAGGAGGAATTTTAATATTTTCAGGTTAATCGTAACCCTGAAATGTTTATCTTTCTCATAATATAAACGCATACATTTGTTTTGAACCACTTCATTCGTTTCGAAAGTACCCTTCCTTCGTTAGGAACATATTATATTACAGTTCTCTCGGATGACAGCTGTCATTCAGCGAATGACATTCGTTAAAAATATTTATTTATTTATTGTATAATATACGCCCTATATGGGCTTTTACATATAAAGTTAGTTATAATAAATAGATAGGTGCAAAACACATCACAGTAGGTTCAAAGATAGTATATCGAACAAATACAGGAATAACATAGTGTAAGTACATTTTTAAGTAATAAGTTCGGAGGCGAAAAATCAAAATATACCTCACATTCACTGTTACTTATACTCTAGACACATACTCATATGTTAATAATTATACAGAATATATGCAATAATCGTTTGTTTGTATTTGTATTCAGAGAAGTTGAAAATGTCTACTATATCTGAATATGTATTACCTACTGTGTGAAGTCGAGGTACCAATGAATATTTGAATGACTCAGTTCTGAAGTTATTGTTACAGTTCAACAAAATTTTAGATCGGGTAGTTCTAGTTGGAATATTAAATGTAGTTAAGCTGACGATATCAGGGCTGTTTATTAAACCATTAACATCGATGTTTGCGTTAATATCGATGTTTGCGTAGTTTCAACTAAAGAAAAACTCCATATTATTGTAATTATTGACTTTAAACAATTTTAGTGGGTTATTTGTCGCATTATAATGCTATTAAATTAACTGTTTTGACGAAATTGCGATGTTTGGAAAGTACCTATGCCAAAAGTCCGACATTTCAGATAAAAGTGATTTAAATTCCAATAATTGTAAAGTAAGTAATAATAAACAACACGTGTTAAGTATGTGTGATGCAGCCGTAATTTTTGAAAAATACCGCGATAATTAAACCACAATTCCTTTAAAAATGTATTGTCATTGACATGGAGTTGGAACTCCTCTATAAAATGACCCCAAACTTAACTTCGCAAGTTGCTAATCCAAATTGTAATTCTTAAATTCAATAAAATGCGTCCCGAAATATATGAAAACCAGTGAAAGCAATAATTTTGAACGTTTTACATAAAATTCCAGTACGAATTTTATATAGAATTTAAGAGATTACAGTTTGGGGATTATTGTCTTTCGATACATTTTACTAATTACGGGTAAAGAATTAACAGATAAATCATTCGTGGCATTTCTTGAGTTGGCCACCTGCAGTTGTCCAATGAAGCGAAGTCGACAATGGAGTATTGATACCAACCCTGATGTATGGCTGTGAGGCGTAGAACTGGCAGAGGAAGGGTGAAAGTAGACCGAATGCTGTAGAAATGAGATCCCTGAGGTGTATGTGTCGTAAAACTATGTATGACCGTGTGAAAAATGTTTTAATTAGCAAATAATGTAAGGCTGATGTGAGCGTGATCAGTAAGATTAAGAAAGAGACGCTTAGATGGTTTGGACATGTAGAGCGGATGAACGAAGAAAGGAGTGTTAGGAGAATATATGACGATAATGTCAATGGAAGAAGCCGGGGACGCCCGAGGAAGACATGGCACGATCAAATACTTGAATTGGGCCATTTCAAGAGTCAAAATAATAGAGGAGTATGTATGAGACGATGTATGAATGTGAATGAAGCAAGAAGCGTATGCCAAGTCCGAATTGTTTGGCGTTCCTCTCTACCTACCCCTGCGGTGAATCGGGGTTATGGTCAGTTAGTCTAGCAACCTGTAAAGTGCGTTATTTTGGGGTGCTGACCGTTGTTAAGCAAAATGTATTTAACCCTAAGGATAAGAACAATGTCTTATCCCTAAAAAGAACCGAAATCGGGCCCCTGGCCTTAGTCTTTCATCATAGCACAAGATGAAGTAGGAAAAAATCTGATATTGTCAGGTTTTTCGTATCCCGGGAATGTTAGTCTCACTTTAGCAAAAAATAACATTATGAAGCATTTAAATAAAAATCATCACGACTGTTTTATTAGTTTCATGATTGTTGGTCGATGTCATGTGTATGATTAAATGTATATTTAGGTACGAATATTTTTCGCAAAAGCACATTGTTACATTGTTATATGTAACCGCGGGTAATTGCAGGTAATTAAACTAATTAGGCACCCCACGAATGGATATTTACCAATCGGTAAACACGAGATAAGTTGATACTTGGAATTCAGAGACCATCATTAGCTTTTTCCATTGTATGATTTTTGACTAAAAAACTAACTAACCATTTCGCCGTTTTAAAAAAAAATGCAACACAATTGTTAGTTAGTTAGTTCATAACCAATAGACGGTTAGTTGGTTAGTTAATAAACAGTTATAATCTAAAACAATACTACTTTACATTCATAAATATAAAAAAAAAAAACAAGAAATAACAACAATCACATATTAGAACACTAGATCTCAGAGTCAAAAACACATACAACAAGGAACCACAAACACAACATTTGGACAAAAAAAAACTTCTTATACTATTATACTAAACTATACAATAAAATTCCACTATCCTTTAAAAATCACAACAACCATAATAAATTTAAAAATCAAATAAAACATTGGATACGTTACGTGGGGAGATCTCAAATAGAAAATATATTAACACCAAATACAGACTAACACCGAAACCACTCAACCGCACTTTAAACACCTTACCCAACAATTATTTTTATTTTTTTCATCAATTTAATATAATGTAATTTAATATTTTGTAAATGAAATCCCAGGAAAATCATCATTATTATTATTATTATATTTGTAAATTTAGTTAAAAGCTTTGTGATTCTGATGTAGTTAGACCTTTTTCTCTTTTGTAAAGCGTTGTCATGTATTTCTATCGTATCTGTATGTTTCGAGCCTCTGCAATTATTTATGTTATTTTCCTGTTGTTTATATATACTTTTGTTATTATATTTTCATATACATATTTGCCTTGCAAACTTTGTAAAATCTGATTTGTATTATGTACCAATAATTAACAGTTCCATAATGAGTTGAATTGGTAACTCATGGGAGTGCAATATAGTTCTAGGCCTTATTTGCAATGTAAAAAAAAGAAGACGTAACAACTATGATAGGAAAACCCAATAATAAAGTCACAATAAATTCAGAAGTCGCCAACCTTTGATTGTATAAATGCATTATAAAATCATATTGATAAAAACACAATGTAACCCATCTTTTATATATCAATAACATTAAATATCTTAAATCCTACAAAATAAAAATAATCAGGATATAGCAATACTGATCAAATATATATAAAATCGTTGTTTACCACCCTTGATACCTGAAACATGTATATATAGTTAAACGTAGATCAACAAAAGTCATTAAAATCTTACTAGATCAACATACAAAAATATATATACACCATAGTTTAAGGAGAAATTGTACCAATATGAAGGCCATCTTCATACTGGTACATTTTCTCCCTGGTCAAAAATAAAAGTGGAAAAAATCTTTAATAAAACAGTATGACTTTTCATGGTTAGGAACATTCATTATTGAAATGTTAAATTTAATGTCATGTTGTTGTAGGTAAAATAAATTTAAAATGATTCATCAGGGTAATATGAAAAATATGTGTAAATAAAAAAAGGATTTTTTTTTTTTTAAATATATATTTTATTTAGATATACAATTATACACGATAATAAATTATTATAACATAATCGGTAAGTACCATCAATAGAAACGCGATAAGTGAATATTACAAACAGATATAAAATAATGTATATTAATTACTTACTATTGTACTCGTAAAAGAACTATTTCCATGGTATTTTGAGTAGTTTGAAAAGTGAAAACAAAAACTGGAGATAAACAAAACCATTCTTAGTGCTTAGATAAGTAGTCGCGCAAAATAAGTATAGTTATTGTATAAATTGCCTAAATAATGATAGAAAATCTAGGCAATGCATGGAATGTATATGCAACAAATAGACTGCCTAGGCAATGCATAGTATAATGCTCAGGCAAGGTAGACACACACTGCTTAGGCAATGTAAAGAATGCACATTACCCAGGAAATGCATAGAGTATTCACGTAACATACATACTGTCTAGGTAATACGCATATACGAGTATGTACATAATGTATCGATTATTTTGGCACCAGGCAATGCATAGAATTCTCAGACAACATACTCAACGTCAAGGCAATACGTATGTATAATGCTTAGGCAATGTATAACATGTATCGAATGTTTAGGCAAAGCAAAGAATGCCCAGACAATACATACAATGCTCAGGAAACTTACACAATGTCTAAGCAATACTTAAGAAATCTACAAAATGCATACACAATCAATGTACAGAATGCCTAGATATTCCATATGGATTCCCGATTTTCCCAAAGTTCTCAAGGCATTATGAAAAAAACCATACCTCATCCACATTACATTGTTACAACCATAGAAATCTTACATAATAATTATCAATAAGTGGATATTGCAGCATATTCTACGTGTGTTTGCTGACAACGTGGATGTAGAAGGCTGGATTCTCGATGTCCTTGAGTTCCTGGAAGTCCCCGTAGGTTGTGATGCCGACCTCCTGCCCGAAGGCCTCGCGCAGCATCTCCTTGAAGTGCTCAATCTTATGCGGGTAGTAAGACAATCTGAATTCACTGCGGGAAAGAAAAAGGGGGTTGAATTAGTTACTTAATAAACGTTAATTAATCGTATGTGCTTTTTTTACAATTTTGTCAGCTGATGCTTCCATTATACCTCTCCCCTTTTCTCGTAAACGACGCATCAGAAATAGAGTTGCAACAAATATCTTAACGGCAGTGCCACATAAAGAAGAAATCTTTTATCCGAAGCAGCAAAAACTCTAGATCGGTGGGCAGTGGCATCATGAAATTTGCACAGCTTTTTCTGTCATAAATGTATAAGCTAACGCAACTATTTTCAGCTTCTAATACGCGCTTTTGAGAAATTAGACAAGATGTCATATTGCTTATTCCATATTGAACATACTCGTATTAAATAAAATTGAAATCTCAGGCGAAGCAGGATTGTAAAGGTACATATAAAGTGTAAAGGTAATTTATTATTTCTCTACAGTAAACTAAAAAATGCATATCATACCTTTAACTTATATTCTTTAAACTTTCATACTTTATATTTTAAACTTTTACATCTCATTTGTAATTCATTATTATTCTACACTAATTTAAAAAATGCAACATACTTAAAAAAAAAAAACACACACAATTTTTTTTTTTCTTAAATTTACTTTATGGATTGTTTTATATTCTTTTATGTGTATGTATATTAATATGAACTAATCTTATCAATTTGACTGTCCTAAAACGGGATTTGCTCCTAGTTGGACAGTCAAAGCCTTCTGAAATATTTCTGTAAAATAATGTGTGTTTCAAATAAATATTATTACTATTATTATTAAATACAATTTTAATTATATAATTGAAAATACACTTTGTATATGCCACTTTACTTAAAATATATAAATATTATATATACGATATATACGATATATTATATACGATAAGATAGATAATAATAATAAGATGATAGCATTGCTATCGAAACATGTAGAAATATTTATATATTTTAAGTAAAGTGGTATATACAAAGTGTATTTTCAATTATATAATTAATAATGATGCCACAAAGTCATCAATCATTTGAAGAAATTATATACAATTTTGCTTACTAATTTGGCAACACTGTTTTTTTTAATATAAATAGGTTATTTTACTAATGTCGACGGAATCTTTTCGTAAAATCTTAATAATAATCGATAATTTTAAAGAACAATGCTTGTTTTTGTGGCCGTTTAAAAAATACTAACAAAAAACCACTTTGGAATAATAATTTAGACGTAGGTAATAACGGACTATTGCAATTTTTGAAACACAGTCAACAGATGGGAATGCTGTGTTAGTTCTAACGGTATTTTAATGGAATGTGTTTAGAAAAACCCTGACAAAAAGATGACATGGGCCTTGAGAGAAACTAATGGTTTGACGTTAAGTTAAAGAAGAATTGACTTATTATTCGAATACAAGTTTATTGTTTTCAAGTTTAATTTTCAAGTTAAAAAAACCGGTTTATTTATAAAAAGAAGTCCTGGTAGGTAATAATAATTTTTTTTATATGAATACCGAGTCCCAACTGCTCCCAACCGTCTGGAGCCAGTGAGACTATAGCATTCCCAATTGGGGAATGTTGTGAGGCTGAAGGTATTGAGGATGAAATAAAATAAAACAACATTAGTTTCATAATAAATATTCAATCTTTAGAAGCTGTGAAAGTTTTTTTCACATAAAAAAACAGTACTAGGGGAAGAAACTCGTTTTTTTTTTTTTTATAATATTCTGAAAAAAAGGTCCATTTTTCTGAAAAAAAAGTCCATTTTGCAACTTTACAAGAGAAACAAAAAAAAAATTGTAAGCTGGTTTAAAAAAAAAATTGAGATATGATTTTTAAAAACTTGACGTATATAATAAAATGTGTGCAATAATTATAATTTTTTTATAAAACAAAAAAAGTTATAGTACAATTTTAAACTGTTTTTATGCAAAGTATAAAGAATTCTAAGATTCAATCAAAGATCAAAAGTAAAGAATTGCAAATAAATTAATAGTGAAGCTATGTCACCATAACATAAATATTTTTTTGTGTAATGAACAACTTTTTTTCAATTTTTTTATTTTTTTATTTTATGTTTCCATTTATTTTTTATAATTTTTTATCTATTTAATTCTTTTTTATTTATTTATTATTTATTTTTATTTATTTTTATTCATTTTTATTTTTATTTCTTTTAATTGATACGATTTGTCGCTAACTTATAATTTTCATCCTTTTTTTATTTTAAATTCTAAAAGATGGCATTCAAATCTAAAACTATATAAATAAAAAAAGAATGTTTGTCTGTCTGTCTGTCCTAGATTTTCTCTAAGATTTAGGTTAGCCCATAGATATGCCACTTTGGTTAGCCACAGATTACACATTCAAAATAAGAAGGTTTGTTTGGGTAGAATATCTTCAAAATGGAAAACACAAGTATATACATACCTACTTACGAACATTTTTATTTAGACAAATTTTGAAAAAAAAATGTTTGGAATGAAATAATTTTTTTTAATTGTTTTTTTTTTTTGTATAGAGATAGTAATAGTCGTCACAAAGTATTACTTTCAATGATGGCACCCTAACCACAAACAATAATTCACAACTTGGTAATTTTATTCCAAAAAAAGGCCCCGGGTACATCAGCTAGTTTGTGATAAAACGGACTTACGTAAAGGTGACGATAAGTGTGATGTTCATTAACTGTTTGTAGTCGTATGAACATAGCAATAACATGTTTTCGTTTTACCCCATACATTGTCACAAAATAATATAATATGATGGGATTCCCTTATGAGTATGATTATATCTGACATAATCATACGTTAGTTCGCGCTTTGCTGTAATGATGATGTTCATTGACTAATCTTTTGAATCAAAGTTAATGTTTTTTTTTCTCGGCTTCGCCCGAGGTTCAAAATTCTTTTCATAAAACCTTTTTTCTTCTTGAAATGGTAAACCCACTTTTAATCTCTCTCCTCTCCATATCTTTCCATTTCATTCGGCCTCACAACATACCACAAATTTGGGATGTCTTAGTCTCAGTGGCTCCGGGCAATAGAAACTCTTGTGCGGCAGTCACATAAAAAATATTGCGTCGGGAAGCATCACCCATTTTAGGGTTCCCAGGGCTAACCGGATGATTTTATTTTGAAGTATGTAATCTTTCAAAGTAGTTTTCGGAAGCGTATGTCCAGATGGGGTTTCAGTTTGGGCCTTATTGTTGACTTATTCATGATAAGGTTTATTGCACTTACGGCCGTTCTTCTCAACTTTTCGAATGATCAATCTGAGTCGCCAATCAGCCATGTGTATTGCCTGTGTTTACCCGTTTCCAAACTTTTTTTCCTAAATTGTTTATGGAGGTGCCTGCCCACTATAAAATAGTATCCGCCCACTTTCATACACGATAAAATAGTAGCCACCACTTTTAAGACAATAGAGTGACGTCAAAGTAAAAACTTTCGATGTAAAAATAAAATAGATGAGTTAATATTGTATTTGTTATGAATACATATAATTTGTTTTAAAAACCAAAACATAAATTAACATTTTATACTTCACAAACGCGTGTGTTAAAAATATGTTGAAAATAAAATGTTAACTTGACTTTTGATAATGCATCGAAGCACAATGTTTGTTTCGTACGTTTGAAGTTTCTCGATGAGTGAAAAAATAAGACAAAACGTTACTAAAATAATTTGGGTTCTCTTCAGCTCTATTTAAAACATACAATAAATATGTTTTGACATTTGACATTTTGAAAACGGAAATAGATATTTATCATTCAATAAATGAATCGCGTAAAAAAAGATCGTAAACTAATAATGACATTTCGGTGACGTTTGTTCAATATAACTAGTTTTTTTAGAGAACTTTATTCCACGAAAATCGATATCCTAAATTGATCGTAAATTTGATAGAGAATTTCGTTGGGAAGAACGTATTTGTGCATTTGAACAGTGTTGAGGCAAAATTTCGGCTCAACAGTTGGTAAGTAGGATTGGGAAGAACGGCCGTTAGTTAGGAGAAAGAAAATTTTGCAATTCTTTTGCAGACTACCAACCTTGAATTCAAATGCCCGAGTCCTCAGCGGGGTTAATAAAAAAATATACATAAATTTAAAAAATATATATTAATTAGGTTAGGTTAGATGAGGTTTTCGGGAAGTAACATTTTTTTATCGTACTTCTAATGACTTTATATCAATTTAAAAAGTGTGCCGATTAATACGTGTGGTGATTTATTTGATATGATTGTAAGAGAGAGCGCGTGCTAAATGTGCTAGAAACAAAATTTGCGACATTGGTTTCCATTCAAACCTACATGGAAGGCATTTCTAGTGTGTGCTCAAACTACCCATAGACCCCGATGTTCAATCATACGAAAGAAGAATAATGTAGTAATTTACCTGACGTTGTTGTTTCCTTTGGCATCTTCACTCTCCAGAGACGAGGTGTCGATGGCATAGTCCATTGTCACCAGTCTGTTCACTCCACTAACCATCAATACTGATGTCTTAATGTCGATTGTGTGCTCGCTCTGAAACAAAAATAATAGTTCACATTATTCATTATTTATTTTACAGTCAATAATTATTATAATACTATCTGAAGTACCCGGCGTTGCCCGGGGTTATGAATGATTTCAAGGAAAGTTTTGAGGTTGTTATGTGTAAAATTTTATCAATATGTACCAACATTCTACTTTAACGGTTGGGAAATGTGGATGGGGATGGGGTGGTTTTTCGAAATTTTATGTAGACAGTGACCTTTCTATTATTTTGAAGGTCAAGTGTGCAAAATCTCATAAAGCTCGCGATAAGACTAAAATTAAACGAAATATTTGTATTCAAAACAAACACACACCTCCTTCTTTATATAGTTTTGAATTTTGTTTATTTTAGATATATAAATAAAAGAAGAAGAAGATAGAAGAAAAACGCAATATTTTAATATATATGTGTAGATTGTATATAATGCAGTGTTAAGTATGAATGATGGGTAGGTACCGTCGTACTTTAAATTATTTATATATTATAGAGTTTCGTGAACACCTCACTAGGAGAAGGTGCTCACGTGTTTTTGATAAAGTAATGTTATGAGTTGATTGTATTATTGTTATGTTAAAGAATTTTACGACATATTATAAGAAAGACAAAAAAAAATGATATTTCTCGTATGTTATGTTTGGTTTGGTGTAATTTAGTTATGAAAAAAATCTCTGCCCGTTGTTTTTATCCAGATCGATATAGTCAGTTTGATTATATGTGTTGGTGTATTCTCTTTCAATGCAATTTTGTATATAGTTCAATTGCGTAGTAATTAAAATGTCTTTGTCCGTGGGTGGTATATTTTAAGGGGATGTTAAGGGTGTAGTTTGTTGAGGATCCGGTTATTATTGTTGTGGGAATATAGGAAAATATTGACATAATAATATACCTCTATCCCCTTTTCTCTTCCGTCAGCCTCACAACATGACTCAAGTTGGGGATGCTATGGTCCAACTGTTCGGGCAGTTGGGGCTATGGCAAAGAAGGGAATGGATTCTTCTAAGAAGAAAATAAATTAATAATCTTCTTTTTTTTGTGTCTTTTCAGTTTCATGTTTCGTTTTGAGAGATGTTAATATGATCTTCAATGATAAAAAAAATAATAAACTTACGTTGTAATAGATGCTCTTCTGCGGAGTTGTCCCGCTGCCGGTGATGAAGTCGAAGTTCCTGTGGTCGATGATGAGCAGCCCCCCCGGCTTGATGCACTTCTCAAAGTTGGCCAGCGCCTGGCGCTGCTCGCGCTGGTCCCCGAACGAGTCCAGGAGGTGAGCGAAGGAGTTGCCCAGGCAGATGACGGCGTCGAAGCCTCCTTTCAGCAGGTCCTTCGTGTCGTCGTAGAGCGTCACCCAGTTGGCTTCTTCGATGGCTGGACAGAATGAATACAATGGTGAGAAATTTTATTTAATTTTAAAAACGTATTATTTATCTTTCTCTCTTCTAGAATGTTCTGGACCATTGATTCAAAGGAGACATTCCAATGGTAGAGGTAAGTTTAGCGGTAGGGGTAGAGGCAGAGGTTGGGGCAGGGGTAGGGGCAGGGGCAGGGGTAGGGGAATCGGTAGCGGTAGCGGTAGCGGTATGGGTAAGGGCAGGGGTAGGGGCAGGGCCAGGGGCAGGGTGGGGGCAGGGGTAGGGGCAGGGGCATGGTTAGTGGTAGGGGTAGGGGTGGGGGTAAGGGTAGGAGAAGGGGTAGGGTAGGGGCAGGGGTAGTGGTAGGGGTAGGGTTAGGGGTAGGGGTAGGGGTGGGGGTAGGGGTAGGGGTAGGGGTAGGGGTGGGGGCAGGGGGAGGTGTAGGGGTAGGGGCAAGGGGTAGGG
Organism: Halesus radiatus; assembly: GCA_022606495.2. Taxonomy (NCBI): domain Eukaryota; kingdom Metazoa; phylum Arthropoda; class Insecta; order Trichoptera; family Limnephilidae; genus Halesus; species Halesus radiatus. The sequence goes on along the minus strand of JAHDVE020004994.1, from coordinate 65,739 downwards.
GTAGGGGTAGGGGTAGGGGTAACACATTCCAACTTCAAAACTTCATCCAAACCAATCATAACGCAGGGTACTTATTTATATTTACTGTAAATATGTCACATGTTATTGTGAGTAAAGAGGTGTGCAATGTTGAATAATTTGAAAAAGAAGCTTGATAGATTCAATAAGTAATCAGTATAATGATCATGCAAGATAAATAGAAAACTTACTCCATTCTTCGAATCGGGGGTCCTTTCGCCGGTTCCACCGGGACTTGAGCGCGTACTTCAACATCTTGTCTGACGCGTCCACCGACGTCACGTCGAATCCAGCCTCCAGTAACATTATGGAGTCAACTCTAAAACACATAAAAACATTTCTGTGAACTTCAATACCTTAAGGGCAATCATTATTTAAAAACCGAAAAATATTTCCGGTTTAGGCATTAATCGTGTTTAGTGACCAGATCTGAACAGCCAATATTCCCCTTTCCCATCTCCTCTCCCCTGCATGCCATAGTCACACTTGGCGGTTTTCTCATTTAAATAAAACTATGAATCAACACACCTACTTGGGTAATCTGATTATTTTGTTTCAATAATTACATTTTTATTAATTTATTATTAAGATTTAAAAACGCAAAAGTAGTGTTCGAATATGATATTGAATGTTGACCGAATCTTTAGAAAAACGTCTCAGAATAAATATTACACTGCTCGTAGCAATTACCTTTTATCTAGCGTGTTTATCTAATAAATATGATGATAATTCGTCACCCACAAACACAGACAGGCGTATCATATTCAGCAAAATTCCAGCAGAGCCAAAAAAACAGTTTTTTTTGCCGGAATCTTATACATTTTATTACATGTTTCGCTTATGAGATTTGAGTTACGCATTTTTTACCAAATTACTCTCAAAAACTAAATAACTCTCCTGGAAATTTGCTAAATATGAGATACGCCTGTTCGTGTTTGTGGGTGACGAATAATCCTACGATTCTAAATAGGAAAATAGCTATCGCTAAATTAATTGTAACCACTAAACACTATCATTATTATTTATTTATTCATTATATTGTATGCCTCTTTATGGGCCTTTACATATTGTATAATAAAAATGAATCATAAAATATTTAAAATGTCACACAGACAAATCATCAATAACATTGCTTGTGTATATAATTGTAATTCAATATAATTTTTACAAAGGCGAACAGTAGCTGAATTAATATTTTGTTTGCTATCACGCCTCGGAGACTCAACTATGAACTGATGGGTAAATTTCTAAAAGCTAAAAGTGTGTAATTTTCTTACCCTGTTCCGCATGCAATATCCAGAATTCTGTGGCATCCCCTTTCCTTCAAGAGTCCAACGAGGAAGTTCTTATAGTTTTGCGTTCTGGAGTTTCTGTCTCCCATGAAGACCTTCCAGACTTTGGCTGCTCTCCCATCGGCATACTGATCCGCCACTCCGGTTGCGGAGACTCCGTGGGATCGACTGTAGAACACTGTGTCGGCCATCTTAAAATAAACTTAATACTTTGAATATATAAATTAAAGATTAATATTAGAATTTAAACTTAACTGCCTTCTCAAGACTGCGGGGAAGACTGAAGATGGGCGGAGAAGAACCACCTTAAATATCAATAGAATTACATCAGCCCCGTCTACAACTGTATGTTTTTTTTAAACCATATACGATAATAAAATATGAGGCAACCAATTTCTGGAAAAGGCAGTGGCGAGTAAAATTACGATAAAAATTTAATATTCAATCAAAGTTGTTTGTATTTTACAAGCCAGCTTCTCATTTTACATAAAATTTCATAAAAAAATTGAATAAAGTTTCAAATACCCTTACTGAATTTTTAATTAAAATCGATAAAAAAACATCATAAATATATTACAATAATATTATGATTTGCTATATTGTTTAAAGAATTGTCGCGAGTCAGATTCAAAGTGAATAACTTACTGTGGCTTTACCACGTGCAGTTGACTTATTTATATGCATTTTATTACCATTGCAATGCATAAGCATTTGTATCGCTTTTTTATATGCATTTATTCTCATAATATTAAATTAATTACAGTGGAGTTCTACAAACTGAGCACCCAAATAAATTAAAAAACTTCATAAAATTGTATTTATCACTTCATTATTGCTTAAATACACACTTTGTAGTCTGCTAACGCAAGGTATAGTGTGAATGATTAAACTGTAAATTCTACACACTTAGAAAATGTCCAAGGTTTCAAAAGGCAAAAATCCTCAAACTGTAATGTTTTAATTTTTATATGAAATACGTACTGAAATTTTAGGTAAAAAAATACCTTCACTGGTTTTCAAACTGCACCTATTTTCAGACATTTTGGTCTGTACCTCTATTTCATAGAATTTAAATAATACAATTTGAGGATTTTTGTCTTTTGAAACCTTTTACATTTCCTAACTATCCTAACGGCCAGCACTTCAAATTCTACAACTATCGGTGTAGAATTTGAAGTGCTGGCCCTTAAGTATAAGTACGAAAATTCAAATATGTCTCAGAAATATAATGGCATTAACCTCAAATAAACGGTCAAGTAAATTTAATCATTGAAGAAAATAATATTAACATAACTTAAATGAAACATGAAATCGGAAAAAACAACAGAAAATAAAAAGCTTCCTGTCTCATTTGGGACTCGAACCCAGGACCTCTGCGTATCCGGGGCAACCGCTTTACCAACTTAGCTAATGAGACCAGTTCAATTCGAGTCATCTTCATCGATATCATATCTGGAATTCAAGATTTGTCAATATTATTCTCCATTTTTAATCCCATATTATTGGGAGCTCTCTTTATGATGATTACATTATGTATGGTGAAGTAAATATTCAAAATTACTGTTAAAAAATTATGATATCCGCAACAAAGTTAATAATTTTCCATCTACATAACTTACTTTTACAAAAATGATAATATAACGACTTCATTCGATTTTTCAAAAATGTGTAATCATTTTCTATTAAATTTGCTCATTTTTTTCCCGGAACCTTCGCATATAAAAATAACACTAACACAATGCGCCCTTGAGGTGATTTTTCACAAAAACGGCGCTATACAAATCATCCAATACGCTCCCTTTCTTCCCTTCCCCTTCCCCCACCCTTTCTTACCTTCCTCTTAACCCTTTGAGGCAGAAGATTTGAAACAAAAAAAAAATGCTTGTGTTGCACAGAATTTCGAAAAGTTCGTATGTACCATCTATTGGCCGATATAGTAAGCTGTTGGAGTGGGCGGGACATAATTTAAACCGCTGTGTTTCAAGTGGTTTTAATTTTTCAAAGTGGTATAAATTACATCCCACTATGCAGCAAAAGATATAAAAAGGTGAGTTATTTTTGATACCACTATGATTCAAGGGGTTATGGGAGTGGAGAGGGGAAGGTGGAAGGAGGTGCTCTAGAGAGAGTACTTCTTTCATCCATGAAAGAAGGAGGGGGATGGGAATAATTATATGGTATGTCTTAATTTGTTGCAGATCACAATGACGATGCAATTAAAACAATATTTTCTGGTATCATTCGAAGTAAACTGAAGCTTTACGTATTTGTTTTTTTTTTGTGTGAATAGCGCACAATAGTCCCAATTGTCCCGAGGCAGTGGGACTATGGCAGACCTATTTGGGGTTGAGTAATCAGAATGCATTTTGCCTATTGTATTATGATGATGCGGTGCTGATTGCTAACAGTATAGGAGATCTACAGTCCCTCGTATCTAGGATGAACGAAGTATCTATGAAGAATGAGCTAATGATTAATGATGAATGTAAGAAAGTCTAAAGTCATGGTGTTTGAAAGAGAGAGTACGAAAACTGCGTGCAATATTTTTACGAAAGATGGAAAGACCGATAGGGATATTGTAAGAAGGGGGGATGCAGGAAACTCCAATAACGGAGGACTGAACGCGGTTGGCGCTCACAAAAAAATGTCCAAAGGAGCGAAGCTAGCAGTCCACAATGGAGTGCTGATACCAACCCTGGTGTATGGCAGTGAGGCATGGAACTGGCAGAGGAAGGATGGAAGTAGACTAAATGCTGTAGAAATGAGATCTCTGAGGCGAATGAGTGGTAAAACCATGTATGATCGTGTGAAACATGTTGAGATTAAGTAAGCGTAATGAGTAAGATTAAGAAAGGGACGCTTAGATGGTTTGGGTATGTAGAGCGAATGAACGAAGAAAGAAGTATAATGAGAATATATGACGCGAATGTGAATGAAAGAAGAAGCCCGGGACACCCGAGGAAGACGTGGCACGATCAAGTGAATGAAGTACTTGATTCGGACCATGTCAGAAGTCAGAATAACAGAAGAGAATGTATGAACGTGAATGAAGTAAGAAGTGTGTGCCAACACCGAGGTGTTTGGCGGTCGGTTCTCTCTGCCTACCCCTGCGGAGAAACAGCGTGATGCTTATTTAGTAATTTGGGGTTTTTTGTGAGACTGAAGGGAGTGGGGAAAAAGTACTACTTGGCTATTCAGATCTGGTCATCAAGATACGTATCGATTCTGAATCCTCCAGGGCGATACTGAACGTATTTACCATTCCGATTTATCACCGGTCGCCCCTGGTGAATTAATGTGAATATGTTTTTTGAAGACCGACATAGTTTTGGGTCAGTGCGATAAAACAAGTTCACTTACGAAGAAAAGCAAAGCCAGTCACAGGAATCCTATGACAACGCTCACACTACTTGCGCTTTTTCTATTTAATTACATATCTTATTACGAGTTCTCTGTTTACTGAAGCTACAGATTCGCGACTACGGCGGAATAAATTCTAACTTATTTATATTGTGTTAGTCAATGAATGAATGATCAACATCATTAATATATAATCAAATTAATTTACGTATTGCATACCCAATCAATCAATTAATAATACTATTAATATATTTGTAATCTGCCGATAATCAAATTAATATGCGCAATCAATCGATCAATAATCAAATAAAAAATGTTTATTTACAATATACAAGAATCTCAGTTATCTCAGGTGATCGAATTCAAATTCTTTGGTTAAGTTTTCAAGTGCTTTGTTAGTGAAAACTTTTATTTTTACGGGAAACAATTACTCAAATCTAAACCAAGTTTCGAATAATGGTTTTAACTCCATTATATACCCTTCAAACATTTTCTCAAAGCTTTGTTACGTAGGGATATCATTTTTTAACAGTTATTTTATTTAACCCTGATGTCTTACTACTTGACTATTATTACTTAAAATGAAGGATTACGAAAATAAGAATGACGAAATCGAGGATTACGAAATTAAGGTGTATGATAAATAAATCGCGACTGTCGAATTTAAGGGTTACAAAATTTAGATATTACGAAATTAAAGGATGCGATTTAAAGGCTTGCGAAGATAAGGCTCATGGAATGAAGGTTAACGAAATTAAAGGTACTGACGCACTGATCTCACGTGCGCTACACACCAAAAATTTTTTTACAACTTACAATCAATACATTTTCTATGAAAATACCTGCTTTAGGAACACACTTGTCACACGCATCACGTACATTGCGTTGCGTGTTGCAAGTGTGTTCCTAAAGCATCAATTTTGAGAGAAAATGTATAGATTGTAAGTTGCCCTGGTAGCGTATTTACAAAACCTACACCGATTCAGTTACGGCGATGACCGAAATAGAGTGGGTTTCGTTAGCACTAAATCACTTACAAAACCTATACCGTTTCGGTTATGACGAGGACTGAAATAGACTAGACTTATCAATGTTAATAATCTGTAAATGTTCGAAAACAATAAATAAATAAATTAGACCAGACTTTGGTATCATAATGTGTCATTCAACCTCATTAATAAAGTCTAGCTAATCGTATTAACCCATTAATAAAGTTACTATATTCCAGTCGTCGCCGTAACTGAAACGGTATAGATGTTGTAAGCGATTTAGCACTTACAAACCTCTATTTCAGTCCTCGTCGTAACTGAAACGGTATAGGCTTTGTAAGAGATTTAGCGCCAACAAAACCTACTCTATTTCAGTCATCGTCGTAACTGGATCGGTTTTGTAAATACGCGTCCAGGTACGTTGGGTACGTGGGACCAGTGTGTCCCTACCTTAAGGGTAACGAAATTGGACATATGTTGATCAAGTTTATTAATGATTTAAATGAAACCTCCAATGGTTTTTTTAAAATTATTTTTATTTTCTAGAATGCAAAATACATATTTTGTAACCACACATCGTCAAATATTACCTTATTCACCCTTTCCTCTTAAAATCCACATTTGAAAAGCTCTATTACAAGATCAAGTTCAGTATTGAAATGAGTGGAGTTCAAGTAAGTTCCTGCATATACATTTTAGATAATTAACTGGAACGTCACTATCTTATACGTGTCATAAATTCAAAGCAATTATTATTAAATAAATATGATTATGATGACGAAAACAAGATGCTTGTTTTCGTGAAATTAAATTAATTCTCAACTAAAAAACATAATTTACTTGATTAGTCATTGTGGTATCTTGACCCTAGGCCTGATAAGTATTTATTCCCCTAGTGACTAAAGGGACGAGAAATTATGTAATAAAATTCATTTATCGATCTTATCAAGTTAAATGAAAAAAATCACAGTTTGGAAAAATGTTAATGATTAGTAAAAGAGTGGAATTCGCCTCTTTGCGGAAACTAGGTTTTTTCGGTAGCTCAATTTTTAAAAGTCGTCCTTTTTGGGGAAGGTTGCGAAGTTGTAGAGGTTGAGTAAGAACTCATAAAGGAAAACAAACTATTTCATCCATTCCCAGTTCAAATGTTACATAGCCTCGGAAACGAATTCAGTTCTGTTGATATTCTCATTTATTCCATACGCTGATGTGTGCCCGGCCTTGCTCGGGATTTTTTTTTAATAAATTATGAGGTTGTGAACTATTGCTTGTCGTTTGGGTGCCATAATTGATTTGACAGCGAAAGTAATGGCTTGTGACGACTATTACTATCTCTAAACAATGAAACAAATAAACTTTCATTTGAAAATTTTATTTTATTACAAACATTTATTTTTTCAAAACATATATAAATAATGAAGTTCTTAAGTAGGTATATACTTATGATTTCCATTTTTAAAATATTCTACCCAAACAATCCTTCTTCTTTTGAATATGTAATCTGTGACTAACTAGAGTGGCATGTCTATGGGCTAACCTCAATACAACGTGGCGGGTTCAATGTTTTTCATACTAATTTTAAAATGTTATATCAACAGTTTTACATATTGGATTTCATTCAAAATACTCTCTAAACCTTCCCGGCACTAATAAGAACAAACTGCGCTATTTTCAGCGAAACCGAGAAAATCGTGGACAGACAGACAAACATTCATTTTTATATATAAAGAAGATCTTCCTTTTGCAAATTACTTTCATGACTCTGTAACTTTCTTTTGATTTATACCCTCTACATTATTTTTTTGCTGTATTTGCTATTCACTGTGCCCCTTTATTTTATCTTTTCTGTTCTCTTTTGCTTAATTTAAAAACACTTATATAATTATTTACGTAAAACTCCTATGGGTGTAAATAAATAAATAAAATAAATAAGTATTCATAGATATGGGATGTTAAATTTTACCTTTTGTGTGAAGATTTTGAAGTGTCTTAACTGAAAAATCTTTTTATAATTTTATTTTTTTATTTTGGATTAAAATAAAAATCCATTTTAGTTACAAAAACATCAATAAAGTCGTATTTACAATGAGGTGATTTTTCTAAAAAAACAGCGCTGTACGAATCATCCAAATATTACTATAAGCACTTGCTCAGGTGAACACAATATATTTTTAAAATCTCACAAAACAGTTTGGATAACAATTATTTTGCACCTATAAGGCAAATTTAAGAAAAAAATGTAATTCCAACTCGAACCAAAGTTATGGGTACCTACTATTCCCCACTGTCCAGAATGTCGAGACTTGTTAAGGCCCCGCATTAATCTCCGAGAATTTAGATTTAGATAAGAGGTTTGTCTAGCATTGGCTCTGAATCTTGACTGACCGCTGTTGAAAAGCAGATATGATCATTCGAAAGATAGAAAGAGCGCGCCAATATGAAGAGCGTTTTGAATCAATGGGCCTAAGTGACAATTCTAAAAATATTAATAAAACACGACATATTTAAGATAGATCAAAAATCTCAAGACGAATGTCTTAAGTAGCATTTAAAGAAACACTATGATTTTTTTTCAAACCTATAACATGTTGAATAACAGAACAAACCCGTATTTTTTTTTCGGAGTAAGGTTTACGATTTCTTTTCTATCGAGAGAATTTCATTTTCAGCCCTTTGACTGAATAGAGATTATTTTCAAAAAATAATATCTATATTTTTTTTAAGTACATAAAACCTCCAGTTTTTAAGGGATATTTGTAATACATCCATAGAAATTCTGTTTTGCAGAGCCTTAACTTAAGCCAGGGCTATGGCTTGGTACCAGTCTAAACGATTTTTATCAGGCTTTAAGAAAATAAAATTCGAAGCATATCTTATGATATGTCTAAATGGATTCTACCAAAACCTTGTTCAGGCTTTGAATTGAATGTTCTTTCAAAAGTATATTTTTGTCATTGCTTCATTCATGTATTATGTATTTGGTGTAATTTTTCTGTGGCTCTTGTTTATCTCATTTCGTGTAGTGTATTTTGTGAAGTTGGACGTTGTCCGTTAATATTAAAATAAAAAATAACGGTTTCTTAGCATTTAATCTAGCACCTGATGACCTCCGTTGTCGATTGATAGATAGATTGACATTACTTGAATATATATCCAGAGGAGCAAGTTCAATGATAGATATTTCTTCGATGGATATTGTCGAAAAAAAAAGTGATTACCGCCCAAGGGTCCCAACTGCACCCGACTGTTTGGAGCCAGTGGGACTGGTATTCCCAATTGGAATATGTTGTGAGGCTAAAGAGCGCGGGGAAGGGAAGGAAATGGGAAATGGAAAAGAGGAAGGTTGGGACATATCTGGAGATTCAGAACACGGCAAAAGTCTAAATTTTAATTCCTATTAATTATACATGTATCGTGAATGTACAATGAAAAGTGGTCAAGTCAAGATCTCTGTCCGCTGGCAGACTAATAGGCCTTCTACACGAGCGGGTGGCCCAATACTAAAAAAGCCATGGCGTCGAAAGGTTCGATCATCCGGTCGTCCTTTCCTAAAGTCAAGCCTACCAACTTTAGGAAAGGACGACCGGATGATGTTATGAGCGCCAAAAGAAGAAGGAAGTTTTTACCTATATTAATATTATGTACATGTTTTTTTGTTAGTTTTATGACATTGATACAAAAAATGTATTTAATGAGTTATCTGAATTTAAAGAAAGGCATAGATATTAAATGAATGAAATTAATCGACAATCAATTACGCGCATTAAGAAGATTCGTCCCTCACAATTAAAACAGATTAAGGTGTTTAGCTCCCACTGACATTGTATATTGGTAGGAATTTCTAGGGAATTTAGTATTGGACATGGAAATTGAATTATAGATAAACACAGGAAACAATGTCATTAACAATGTATGAATGTGTTCACGAATTTATGGAATTGAGTATCTGAACAGATGAGTTTTTAGTTTAGCTCTAAATTCTGATGGACTGGTTAAGCATCTCAATTCCATAGTGAGTTTATTCCATGCCTTAGGGCCAGATACTCCGAAAGCACGATCACCAAACTTAGTGCTTAGTAATGGTGGTCTTTCACCAGGGCGATACTGAGAGTATCTTCCACTCTGGAACGTGCGCAAATATACTATATATATTTTTAAATTAATTAATTGTGAAACAGCACACATTAATTAAATAAAATTTACTTGCGCACGCCGAGATTTGAACCCGCGACCTTCGGATTCGTAGTCGAGAGCTTTAACCCTCGACCGTGGAGGCCGTCATAATACGCCGGAATTCAAACCTGCAACCTCTGAATTTGTAGCCGAGGACAATAGACAACAAGGACGTCCAACTAAATTCTTGATTAAGAATTATGTTATGGGATATGATTTTGACTTTAAGTGGTCGCTGGCCCTGCAACGGACTATTGCATCTTGCTCTCCGTGGTGAAATGTTTCCATAAATCAGTCTTGCAAATCTCTCTAAATGCAAGACAAGGCTTTTACAGCTTTACACAGCTTTTACAACGGAAACACTGAGTGAAATATTACATTCCCGAAGTAGGTTCACAGAGGAAAATCTTTTTTTAATCATTGTATAAAAAATCAATAGCATTATATGAAGTCGATTTTCGTTTAATAGGTAGGTAACTACTTAAAGATTTTTATATCTATTGAAATATATTTGCAAAATGGAGTTTGATGGCCAATAAAAAAGCTGTATTTGTAAAAATTTACCGGTCAGTGGTTGAGTTGGCATCGCTTCTAGGTCCCCCCACCCAGGTGTCGTGAGTTCAATTCCTCGACCGGCTAAGTCCTCCATCACGACACAAGCAGTATCTTCCGCTTAGTGTGATGGTAGTAGGAGATTTTCAAATATATGTGTCATGTTATCCGAATCCTGCTTTTTTTTAAGAAAACACGTGGGTAGGGATCGAACAATAGGCTTGACTTTAGGAAAGGACGGTTAGACGGCCGGACCTTTTGACGCCGTGGCTTCGGTTAGTACTGGGCCAACCAATCATGTGGGGCGGACTTAATATGTAAAAATTGATGTTTGCGCAACATTACATCATCCAAAGTTTATGTTTTCATTATCTATAAAAACAGATCCCAAAATTTTCACTAAACTTGATTTGAAAAGGGAGCAAGTCGGTACCCATTGTAAGTGTCAAATTCTACCCGCCCGACTTCTAGTCAAACATTCTACCCTCTGGCCTATCGACCACCTCTAAAATAAGTGCATGATAGATGCAATTGCATAATAGTAAGTGTCTACATCTACGGGTACCGTGCAGTGCAGACATGTACAGTGGCAACCACGGCACAGAAGGAGAATCCACATTACACTGTGCGTGGATGTGTTCATAGACAATGTAAGTAACTAATTTTGCCATGCCTGTCACTTCACGTGTCTGCACGTGACTGCGCGTGCTGGTAGATGTGAATCGAACTTAATGCATATGAATGTGAATGAAGCAAGCAGCATGTGTCAGGACTGAGATGGGTAGTGTTTCACGGCTATTCCCTAAATGCGCTAGTTGTTAGTCAGTTAATTTAAAAGTTAGGTGTACTATCTGCTTTAGGTATTGCATAAAATCACAGTAAATTACGTTAGTATGTAGATTGCACTGTATTTTATCAGAATCACAAAAAACATTATGAATAAAAATGAGGTTAATTTATTGAAATTATCTTTAGTTACCATATGTATTATATAATTCGTCAGGGTGATAATGCCTATCAGCGATTGAGTCTTATATGTACATGTTTACATCATCTCAATACTTTATCGCGGAATAATTCTAACCAATTTAAGTGAGCTGTTTTCTGAAATTAACGCTTTGTATATTAAAGAAAGCAAACACATATATCGTTCAAACGTGTTTTGAAATTTGAAGTGTGTAGTAGAAACAGTGTATCTACAACGTTAAGTGATTGAGATGACTGATATAGAGCGTGAAGTAAAATCCAATGGTTCCATTTCGGGAGCTGCAGATCAATATGCCGACGGAAGGGCAGCAAAGATCTGGAACACTGTCATCGGAGACAAAGAAACCAGAACGGACCGTTACAAGAACTTCATGGTGAAACATCTGAAAGAAAGGGGCTGCCACAGAGTTCTAGATATTGCCGCTGGCACGGGGTGAGACATTTAACATTTCAATTATTTTATTATTTATATGGAGACGGTCGGCACAGCTCTTATAAGCACCCAGGTTCCCATAGGCTCATTGCACTAAAGGCATTCTGCTGATAGCCCAAAGAGAGATTATAGATCTGAGAATTGATCTGACGGCTTCCATGGTCGAGGGGTAAGGCTCTAGACTACAAATCCAAAGGTCGCGGGTTTAAATCCCGGCGTGCGGAAGTAAATTTTATTTAATTATTTTGTGCTATTTCACAATTAATTCATTTAAAAATAATATGCAGTATATTTGCGCACGTTCCAGAATGGAAGATACTTTCAGTATCGCCTTGGTGAAAGACCACCATTCAGAATTGAAACGTTGCTTGAAATGGCTTTAAGCCGTGTTTGGTGATCAGATCTGAATAGCCAGGTATTTCTCACCTTCCTCTTCCCCTTCTCCTTCCCCTCCCCAATACCTTCAGCCTCACAACATTCCCCAATTGGGGATGCCATAGTCTCACTGGCTCCAGACGGTTGGGAGCAGTTGGGACTCTTGTGGGGTATTCATATAAAAAAAAGAGGGGTTATAATAAAGCTCTCACTAACAGGGTGATATCTCCCATCTTTCACATTATTCCAAAATGAGAGTAGCCTAATCCCTTTACGGGCATTCGAATCATGATACACGTTAATGGTATACGCTAAAAGTATATATTACCATTCTATATTACCATTCCATTTGGTCGAAATGAAATGAATATGATATAATTATTTGCATTAGAAATTTAAGGCTCGAATGGCCAGACTTTTGGATCACGAAACAAGCCCACATCACATTACGTTATGTTCTTCTTTATTCTATGATAATAACTATGACTTTGTACAAACCGCTTTCATTTTAGGATAAAGTTAACTAGTTTTAGTTGCTGAAATATTGAGTGGTTCGTAAAAGGTTATATATACCAAGGTAGATTTGTTTTAATAATATTAAAGATCAATTTACTTTTTCGATTTTCAGGGTTGATTCCGTAATGCTACTGGAAGCAGGGTTTGATGTCACTTCTGTAGACGGTTCGGGTTTGATGTTAAAACACGCATTCAAGACGAGGTGGGATCGACGAAAAGAACCACGATTTGATAAATGGGGTAAGCATTATTTTACATTTGAGTCGTGGAGTTCCAAAACTCGCCCTAAAAAATTTTGAATATCTGGAGATAGTCGCGAAAAACTGTTTGGAACACCTTGAATATAAAAATAAATTACATTTTATGGCAAATATCTAAATAATAATACATAATATGTTACAATAATTCAGTTACAATAATTCAGTTACAATAATTTTTTTGTTTCTAGTTACATAATAACAAATAAAAGGCTAATAAGATAAATGAGAATGTTTTTCTTGGTCCTCCAAACTAGGGGTTCCCGTGTTGAGGCGGACTAGGTTTTATTTAAGAACTGATTGTTTTAAGTTCCTACGATGTTCTTTTCAAAATGCTGGATAACTCTTCTTCTTTGAGCAAGGTTTTGATTTGATTTTTGAAACCATTTGCATATTCCATTTTTTTATTGCTGGTGGAAGTAAATTATAGAGCATAGTGGAGATATATTTATTGTTCTTTTGTCCGTAAGCAGTTTTAAATTTGGATATATTCATAGTCATTCAGGTTAGCTCTTCTAGTGTTGTGAAAATTAGAAAAAATATTTATTTTGATATTTAGCGAAAATATTAATTATGTTATACATATTATTTACTTTCAGTGTATTTCAAACACTAGCAAAGTTTTCCAGAGCGGGTTTGGCAACTCTAAGACTCATTTAACTACATATATATTTACTTGTGGCACGTTGCAAAGAGGTAGTCTCAATATCGCCCTGGTGAAAGATCGCCATTCAGAATCGAAACGTTGCTTGAAATGGCTCTAGCCATGTTTGGTGACTAGATCTGAATAGCCAGGTATTTTCTAACCTTCTCCTTACCTATCTTCTTCCCTTCCCTGTTCAGGGAAGCAGAGAGCAGTTAGAACTCTTGTGCGGTATTCATATAAAACAAAAACAACGTATAGTGCTCATATTTTGCTATTAGAACATGTTTTCTGGTGGCAAAATCTGATGACATATTCATAATTTGTATATTCATCCAAATTTAGGTGCTTAAAAGGCAAATCACTATTAATTTGCCTCTTATGTTAAATACAAGCCAAAAATCAAACCTTTATCTTTTGTCCAGTTATTCAGGAAGCGAACTGGATAACGCTTTATGACGATGTCGAGCCCCTTTTGGATGGAGGATTTGACGCAGTCTTCTGCCTGGGAAACTCCTTCGCCCATCTCTTGGATACATACGGAGACCAGAGGGAGCAGCGTCAGGCATTTGCCAACTTCAATAGATGCATCAAGCCAGGAGGCGTCCTTATCATAGACCATAGAAACTTTGATTCCATTACGGAAAGTGGCTCCTCTCCAAGTATAAGCCTTTATTACACAGTATGTATGATTAAATATTATTGTTATTAGTTCAGAATTATTATACCTTTTCAGAATCGATTAGGGTTGCACTGCTGCAATGTGTTTTTGAATCATTGGTAATGGACTATTAAATTTATGAGAAAAGATAAATTTGTTGGAGAATGTTCTAGGGCTTCAAGGGGTGAACTGGATCTTCTACCATAAATCGACCTCTTCTACGTAAAGTATTATAACTTCAAAATCAGAACTTTACAGGAGAGCGGTTTGAAGACACAGAATGCTTGGTATAGGTTGAGCTTTTGATCGTTTTGCACCAAATTTGGGATGAAATTGACAACGAAGGTCCCAAATTTGGTGCAAAACAATTAAAAACTTGACTTGCACTGAACTTCCGTATCTATAAACCACTCTCCTGTAAAGTTCCGATTTTGAAGTTACAATACTTTAGTTAGGAGGGGTGCATATCGGCACATACCTTTGAAAAATCTTGTGCTATAACAAATTTTCTATGCGGCCCTAAATTATTTATTAAGGCTAAAGAGACGTTTTACATAAAGGTGATATATTAAATCATAAATAAATCGATTAATTTATTGAAAAATTAGACATTCCCACTTTTTTACCGCAAACTGTCATCTCCACAACATTCTGTACTTAAAAAGTACCTACCTTCCAGGTATAAAAATAATTGATTAACAATTCGGTACCTAACCATGATTATGCTTTATATTTATTTTCAGAATAATTTGAAAATCAAAACCTCTCTACTAATAGTAGACGGGGTGAAGCAAAAGGTAACATTAGATTACCGAATCTTTGAAGGCGAGGCCAATGGAAGTAGCGACGAAAACACCAAGAAAACTGTTGGGTAAAATAAAAGATGATCTAATTTTATAAAATACACATTCATTCCTCAGTTCCAAAATGTAACAACTCAAAAAGTTGTTACACTTTGTATATTATTAAGAAACAAGATTTTAGGCGGGTTTAATCTGCTACTATATTTCTAATTTTTGTAAATTTTTATGAAATTCTAAGATTTGAAATAACTTCTTATTTATAGTATTATAAACACTGTTTTAGTTTTATTAAATATTAATGAGTTTTCATGGGTTTTCACAGGATTTTCGGAGCTGTTACAGTTTGAATCTAAAATAATTGCGATATTTCTGATTTGGTGTATGACAGTGATTTAGAATAAGGAACTTCAGTGCAATTGTCTTTATTTATTTTTTTATCAATAGTGACGTTCAAACTTAAATACCATTATACTATATTTCGTTTTTCTTCTAAAGTTAGTTTTCATGGTTAAAATAATTTTCAAAGTTTCAATTTTTCAAAGGGGGCCAAAACGCTCCAATATGACCGGTCGATTTTTATCAGTTTTGAGGTTAAAATGTATAATGTCAAAACAAGAATAAGCTTTACCGTACATAATTGTATATTCTATTCATAGTAAACCTATAAATAACTAAACATAAGTAATAAAATTATGTACCCATTTAGAAACTTTAACCCAAAGAATAATAATAGTATTGACCATTGTCAATATCCGTATTGATAATTTGTTTGATCATGAATACTCCAATTTCTTTCATGAATAATAGTTGTTTATATTGAACAACAATTATAGAGCTTAAAGTTACACAAATTAAGTTAGAATTTTGCCAAAACTAAAAAAATACAAAATTAAATTGAAAAATAAAAACATTCATACTAATCCAAAAACAGAAAGCTCACGTGACATCAGATGTTTCAAATGCAATGGTACCAACATAACACGGTGTTTTGATGAGCTGATTTTTTATTCACTTTTAAATAACGATTTGTAAATTCCACATATAATTATACGAGTATATAATGAAAGTTATATATTCAGAATCGGTGTTTGCTGATCTATATGAATATATATTTTTTAAGTCATTATACTTTTCACTGGAGTTCCGTATTGTTTATGTTATATAGTAGGAACTGGTAAATATTTATAAAACGTATTGTAATTCTAAAGAATAATATCCAAAGTTATTCTAAAATAACTACAGATTACCACTTGTTACATTTTGGAACTGGTAGATATTTGTATTCTAATGGTGGCAACTAACTTAAGCATTCGCTCGTTGTGAACATGTTCCGACAAGAGTATTCGCCATGTTAATACAGCAAGCCGAGCCGCTAGCTCGAGAACGCCAAGTGTGCTCCGACCGGATACCGGTTTTTAGCAAATCCTTTATAATATTCACCGTTCGGCACAGCATGTCAGTCACTGCTGGGCGAACATCGTCGCGAGCGCACCTCGCACGGGAGTAAATATTTTTTGGCATTTTCTGATTTGTCAGCCAAACACGTTTTCTTTTCATCTTTAAAAGTATTGGATTAGAAGGAAAGCAGCACACACAATCTCTACGTCTACCATTAAGACTCGGAGCGTGGAACACGGCTAAGTCGAATATTCGGGCGCCGTGAAGATTGCGCGAGATGAATGAATGAATATACACAACAAACTAAAGCACTAATTAGTCGCCACCTTAAGCATTTCCTCATACTTAGCTCAAAACTGTTGACTTGTTACACTTTGGAACCGAAGAATGAATCAAGGTGTGCTTCTTGGAATGGAATTTGGCATCCTCAACAAATATTCTCCACTGACTCTAGCCATTCTTCTCCAGTCCTCAGGTATTACCATCCTGCTACAATCCTCTTCCACGCAGTCAGCCTACCTCTTCTTCGGCCTGCTTCTGGGTCATTTCCACTCGGTCATGATTGTCGGTGTCCTGTCATCTTCCTACATGTTCAGCCGCACAGAATCTTAGAATGGCTTCATGCTCGAATAGATTATCGAGTTTATGATTAATTAGGGCCGGCACTCAAAAATGGCCCTGAATATCAATTTGCGGGTTGCTAATTCAAGCAATATGACAAATAATTTATGTGTAACTTCTGTACGGGCAGTTAGGAAAATGTACAAGGTTTCAAAAGACAAAAATCCTCAAACTTAATCCTTAAATTCTATGAAATACGTCCCAAATGTCTGATAATAGGTGCAGTTTGAAAACCAGTGAAAGTAATTTTGAATGTTTTACCAAAAATTCCAATACATATTTCTTATAGAATTTAAAAGATTACATTTTGAGAATTATTGCCTTTTGAAACCTTAAACATTTTACAAATTACTCGTATAGAATTAACAGACAAATCATTTGTAGTATTTCTTCAGTTAGCAACCTGCAAAGTGCGTATTTTCGGGTGCATAGTTAATTCAGATGTAAAACTAATAACCTTTTTTCTAATATTTAGCGCATTATTTCAGTACATTTACAATGTCCTACTACCCCCACGAAGTCAACAAGTTCAAAGGGATGCTTCATGAGGCTTTTGGAGAAGATGCAGACATCAGGACATATGCAGATTTCAAAGAACTGAAGGATGTTGAAAATCCTACAATTTATATACATGTTGTACAAAAACCTCTTTAAATAGACTATTTGAATGATATGAGATGAAATAAAACACGATTGAATCATTTTCTTTTTATTAAAAAAAATAATAGTTACACCAAATTTTTTGTTAAAATTACAAATTGAATAAACATAAAACATATTTATAAAAAGTTGTTAAGTCTTTCAAAACGTGGTTGTACATTGAAAACTGAACTAGTACTCCGAAGTGTCAACTGTCTAATTAATATAACTGATCAGAGGGTAATTGCATTAAGTAAAGTTTAATCACATAGCATAAGATGCAATGATAATCAAAATGATTTCATTTAAAAGCAACGCTATGAGTCCATATATATATATTGTGTATCTTACTATGATTTAAAAGATCGTGAATTTTAAAGTATTCAGAAATCACACGATAATCAAGTTGCGCAACACTTAAAATTTGCCCTTTTTGCCTTAATACAAAGTCAATAGGGCTATGATAACACGTATCATGTATGAATCGACACACTTTTTAAAATTGATATAAAGTCATTAAAAGTACGATAACAAAAAAAACTAGCCCGAAAATCTAATCCAAACTCGCCTAATTAACAATTTATAATTTTTTTTTTAAAATTATTTATTGGTTAGGTTAGGTTTTTTTTTCTTTCTTACTTTTAATGACTTTTAAAAGATGTGCCGATTCATATGTGTTGATCTATCCGGTCACCAGTCAATGAATGAGCCGACCAATGAAAATTCATTATGTATAATAATTAGTACTAAATAGAGGAACCGACCACAAACAATAACAATAATTAGGTTTAAATAGATACAAGTAAAACCCCCTTATAAAATTCCCACATAAGAAATATTTTATCAGATTCCTTAAAGAATATTATAAGAGAGTCCACTGGAAACCTTAAAATCCGCTGGCACCAATGTCTTCAGCATCGATACCTAGCATAGCCAGATCTTCCTGTTCGTGGCGTCCTTTGGAACTAGGGGCATTATTGGGAGGTTGTTGGGGCATGGTGTCATACAGTCCTGTTTGAGGGTACATCCCACCTGAATAGTCCCATCCCATCATTCCCATGTGTCCTGATGGAGGCATTCCCATCATGTTCATCCCGGGTGGGGGGCCCATGGACACCATACCATTAGGACCCATCGGTCCCATGTTATTAGGACCCATTGGTCCCATGTTATTGGGACCATTCATTGACCCCATGGGTCCCATATTAGGTCCCATTGGACCCATGTTGTTGGACCCCATCGGTCCCATTGGTCCCATATTGGGTCCCATCGGCCCCATTGATCCCATGTTGGGACCCATCGGTCCCATGTTATTGGGTCCCATCGGCCCCATACCGGATCCCATCGACCCCATGCCATAATTTTGCTGCATCATTTGTGGATATCCTTGAGACATTGAAGGGGGTGGTATATTGGTGAGGTGGCTCATATCAGAATCCATTGGACTATGACTGTTGCTCTTGTTTTGAGTCTGCTCCCTCTTGGGTGGATTCCCCGATGGGAATATGATGTCCAGAGCATCCTGGAAGTCCTTGTGGAGGGATTCGTTCTTGGAAGCTGATTGTGGAGCAGCCTTGATGTCTGCTTTAGCTGCAATGACCGGCGGAGGCAGATCAGGGATTATCGTTGGAGCCTTCTGGATTCTGAAAGATAACAAAACATTAATGCCAAGAAAAAGCAAATTTATGGAACACATTTTTTTCTTGTTTTGTTAATTATTGATTTATTTGATTCTACGCCCATCTGGGCTTATACATAAGTATGTAAATATTAAGTGGAAATACATAATTAGTGTTTTATTAAATGTCCGTCAAAATACTTAGCAAATATGTAGTTCATAAGAATACCAGACGATAGTTACATCACACAAATTAATATCGCTGCGTCCAAAGCGAAGGCTGCAAAAAAAAAGCAAGTTTTTGACGGCATTGACAATGTTTCAATCAAATATACGAAATATTTACAAATTGCTGACTACACTAAGCAATGTATGCTTCTAACGTGGTTTATAAAATTAGCAACTAGAAGATTGTAAAAATATAAATAATGATTTCTTGTGGAAAGAATTAAAATATCAAGTGTCTTAGCATACTATGTACACATTACTAAAACTGCAAACACACATCACTAAGTCCTTAAATACCAAATTTGGACACATTTTTCAAAGAAAAAAATAATTAAATACAGTGAACAAATCTAAAATGTTGTATGATAGGGCTCTTAATTTATAAATATGTACATAGATCTAAAGTGATGCAATTGGAAAAGAGCTCAATCTAAAGTGTTGCAAAAGTATAAGTGCATTATGTTTGAACATAGGTATTTAAAGTATTGTAAACACCTAAGAGCCTTACTAGTGGATAGTCTAAAACATCACAAAAATGAAAAGGCTTTACTTGTGGACGGGATCTAAAGTGTTGCAAGAATGAAAAGGCTTTACTTGTGGACGGATTTAAAGTGTTGCAAGAATGAAAAGGCTTTACTTGTGGACGGATCTAAAGTGTTGGAAGAATGAAAGAGCGCTACTTGTAAATAGAAATCTAGTTTTCAAATCATCTTCTAAAGATATTCAAAGCTAAAATTTCTAAAGCAAAAACCTTGCATAATATGGATGGACTGCTAAAAGTAACTGATTGAGAGTAATTCATGTTTCAAGAATGAAAAAGAGCGCTACGAGAGAAAATTTCAAATAAACATACATAAATAATAGAAACAAAGAGAGATATGGCATGGAAACATGCCGACCACAGATCAAGAGAGATATTGTATGAACCATTAGAATGAGACTGACTGTCGCTTGTTTTGAACTAATACTACTGCAAATCGCGCTTACACAAGAGTATCTGCCCCTTTTTATACTTACACACCAAGCGCGTTAGTTTCGTTGGTACTAATACTTAAACAAAGTGCTGTGCGTACACGTCCCCCAAGCGTTTGCCATTAGCCACACATTCAAATGAAGTGGAAATGGGGTGAAGCAACGATAAATCAGTATTATGAATAACAATTGATTTTTTGATGAAATTGTTCAAGTTTAACATTAATTGGATAAAAAGTTATTATTCTCAGAAATAAGATAGAATAAGTGGTGTGATTTGGTTGTGTTTAGCATATTGTTATTAGTAACTGCCCTTGTTGATTTTCTAATATAGGTATGGTATGGTACCTAAATTAATTGGTTTTTAGTATTGTTCAATAATGGAATCACAATAACGTATGCAATGTATTTTGTTAAATCCATAAAATAAGTGATTTTAAAGAAATTAATTTTTATTATTGTGCAGTTTAATATTTCATATTATGTATTTAGGAGAAGTATTCCCACAATAATGTTTTTCCACCATCAAAAGCATGTGTCTTATGACTTATCTAAAACACACATGGGCAACCTCCGGAACGTTTTGATTCGGCCCGCGGACGTGTCTGATTTCAATCATACCAAAAGACATTCGGTGACTTTAAAACCTCTAACATTAAAAAAAAAAAAGAAAAAACTAAAATCCAAATGTTTCTATTTTTAACTTTTATCGTTCATCTTCCTCTGTACCACTTCTTTTAATATCTGTATTTCCCATTCAATAACTTATAGCTAATTATGACAATTTCATCTTTGTTTATATTTCCCGTTGTTAATTATTGGAGTTCTCGAGCCACTCTAGTAGACACTTTTGCTTAAGCGCTCCGGAGACGAGGGGTTCTTAATTTAACTATGCTCGCGGTTGACTTCGAGATTGAGGAAAACATTGGCAGTCAAAAGCCTGAGCAAAGGATATAAAAACCGTTTTTTAACACGTGAAAAATGAAAACGGAAAATGAAAAATGTGCGAAAGAATGTGAATGTCACTGTTCAAGTGTGATTTTTTCGATAATGAGTACATTCAGAACACGGAGATGGTTTCTTTCCAGAGTGCGAGATAATAAAAGAATTTTACCTACCAATAAAAATTATATTTTATTTCCATCGATGCCTGGAATCCATTATGAGAGAGAGCTTGCTCTTTCGCCCCTTTAATTTACGTTTCGCGCGCATTTATTCCCTATACTTGCCCTTTTTTCTGACTTGCCACACTTTCTCTCTCTAGTAGCAACACTGTAGTGACGCGCATTTCAGGTCACGTGATGTTTATATACATATGACGCTGTTTTTTCGCGCCTAAAGTTCTTTTTTCGTTTGTTCCTTGCTAAATCACATTTTAGTCAAAGAATAATATAATTATTCCCTCCCTTTTCCAAAAATATATATTTTTATAGTGCGACAGAGATGTTCCGAGAAATTGACTCATAGTTTTAGTGTAAAAATAGTGTTTTTGTTTGTTTTTGCGTCATAATGAGTGCGAGATTATAACGATTCCTTATTCACAATTTTTAGAAACAAGAAATAATACAAAAATTCATAATATGGGAATGACTTCTTTCAAAGTTTGCAAGAATGTGACCCTCCTTTTCAATGTAATATGAGAGCCATAGTATTGCATTGACCATGAAAATGGTTTCTCTGTCATTTTTATAATAAATTTGGCAATTTGTGAGAACATAAAAAATTTTAAGGAATGGATCTTGAAATATTTAAAACTCCAGTGTATCCCCCCTTCGCCGGAAGATCTCCGGGTCTGGATGAGCTGCGATCTGGTCACCCTACCCGCGACTCGAAGAATGGCAATCTGGCCTCAGACGAGAAAAGGTTGCCCATGCCTGATCTAAAACCGACACGTTTCAATAAAAAAAAATCAATTAAGACAAAATAGCAGTATTCAAATGTTTGGGCGTCACATCACTAGCTAGATGGCGGCGGCGTATGTCAATAAAAACTTCATAAAAATAGTCAGTTTTATTAATTTTCACTGAACAAGCTAGCATTTTTAACCAAAACCTTGTTCCTTCCAATTTAAAAGCATATGTAATTGCACGGAGTCCAGCAGCAGGCGGCACTCCTCATACCATATCTTTTAAGTGCCGACTGTTGCCAAGCTAAGACCAAAGCCCACGGACTATCGAAGCAATGGAGCCAATGAAAGTTGTACGTTTGGTTTGTAGATAGAAGCAAGGGTGGTGCTGTGCGTATATGTGATTTGCAGTAGTATAGGTGAATACTAATAATGGTTTGTGGGCCATCTCCCTCATTTCTATTATCTATGAATACATATATCTAATTATTTGCTTAGCTCATTCAAATTTCTGTAAGCATTGAATAGATACTAGATGTAAAACATCATAAACCTGTGCTAAATAAATTTAATGTTATGAACTTACTTGTGAACAGTTTGCAGGTAAGCCGACATTGGTAGTGCGTGGTTACTAGCGGGGGTCTCGCTGATGACAGGAGGGAGCAGGGGCCCCGCAAGGCTGGTGGGCAGGGCTAGGCCGGGGGCGGGCAGGTTGGGGTCGGGCTGGGGCGGCTGTGACTTAGCAGCCAGGGCGGACCGGACCTTCTCCTTCATCTCCTCGATCTGAGCGTTGATCTCATCGCGCTTCTTCTTTGCAGCTTCCACGCACTTTTGAGGGTCCGCCGGTTTGGCTTCGTCCGATTTGACAGGCTTGTTGGAGAGAGATTTGAACAGCGGCATCTTACCTGGTGGTGAAATGTTTATAGTAAGCACCTGTTCATTAACAATAAGGAAGCACTTCACTCAATCACGGATTAGACAATGGAATTTGATGCATTCTAACACTATTGTGATTTTTGGTCAAAACTATAATCCCAAATTATTTTTGAGAGTAGATACAAACATGTATCCTAAAACGGGAAATTCCCAGTTGGACAGTCAAATGTTCTTACTGTAAAACACTTTTCTGAATTGAAGAAATAAAAAGTTTTGTTAAAACATTTGGCAAATCGAGAAATCATTTATTTCTATGCGATACAGCAAAGGTTCCTAACTGCGTTGAGCCAATGGAAATAAGGCATACCATTTTTGGGAAATGTTGTAAAGTTCACTCCGTGTCATGGATGCAAGGGATCATGTGTCGGTAATTATTAAAAATTAATTCATTTATTGGTAAAGTTGCTAATACACATAAAAAATAGGTAATATTACATATGATGGTGTAATTACCGATAAATGGCATCTTCTTGGAATCAGACGTGGAAGATCCCTGCTTCCTTAGCTTCTCCGCAACCTGTTTATCAAACCTCTCCTCGTTTTGGT
Organism: Halesus radiatus; assembly: GCA_022606495.2. Classification (NCBI taxonomy): domain Eukaryota; kingdom Metazoa; phylum Arthropoda; class Insecta; order Trichoptera; family Limnephilidae; genus Halesus; species Halesus radiatus. The sequence goes on along the minus strand of JAHDVE020004994.1, from coordinate 41,876 downwards.
CCTGCTTCTCCCGCCTGCCCGGGTACGGCTTAAAGTCCTGGTGGCGCTTGCCGCTCTCCGGATTACGCTCATAATCACGATCGCGATTGCTGAAATGCACACGGAATGTAAGATAAGACAACATCATCTATATTATTACTGGGCAATCTGATTCTGCCCGTCGACAGAACATCGAATCTATGCAACAAAAGCTAAGTTTCAAAAGCAGAAAAACACTATACTCCAGCTGTCGAGATTGGCCGTGGCAAAAACAGGAACAATTAAATTGGAACTAAAAATATTTAAATTATATGTTAACATTGTAGTTCAATTTGTGGCCAATTTGTTGGTGGTGCCACTATATCTCTTATGACAGTGTAGATAGCAATGTAATAAGGAACTCCAGTGAAAATATAATGGTTTTAAATATAACTTTCATTATATATAATTATATGTAGAATTTATAAATCGTTATTTAAAAGTGAATAAAAAAAAAGCTCATCAAAATGCCGGGTTATGTTGGTACCATTGCATTTGGAACATCTGACGTCAGGTGAGCATTCTGTTTTTGGATTAGTATGAACATTTTTTTTTCGAATTTATCGAAGGAAGCAATCACTTTGTGGCTTGACATTATAATTTAAATAAAAAATGTTTTGTATTTTAAATATGTATTTTTTTAGATTTGGCAAAATTTTAACTTAATTTGTGTGACTTTAAGCTCTATAATTGTTGTTCAATATAAATAACTATTATTCATGAAAGAAATTAGAGAACTCGTGATCAAAACAATTATCAATACGGATATTATGATATTGTTAATGGTCAATACTATTATTATTCTTTGGGTCAAAGTATCTAAAAAGGTCCATAATTTTATTACTTATGTTTAGTTATTTACAGGTTTACTATGAATAGAATATACAATTATGTACGGTAAAGCTTATTCTTGTTTTGACATTTGACATTTTAACCTCAAAACTGATAAAAATCAACCGGCCATAGATTTGAAGCGTTTTGGCTCCCTTTGAAAAATTGAAAATTATTTTAACCATGAAAACTAACTTTAGAAAAAAAACGAAATATGCTGGTATTTAAGTTTGAACGTCACTATTGATTAAAAAAAAAAAATAGAAAATTGGACTGGAGTTCCTTATTACTGATTATTGTAGGATAAATAAAATAAGAAAGATAAAGGACTACGAGGTTTGTTCAAAAGAAAAGGTGAATTTTGAATTTTCACGGGCAGTGTACATTCGATTATCGAATTTTTTTTTTTTTATGTTGGTACACATATGTTTATCATATGTTAGCATTATCAGCCATTTTGGATTAGTGGTTTGTTTTTGACAACTGGAAAGGTTAGTCACATTTTTGTGTGTTCTTCAATTTTTTATTTTTGAAAAAATGGATCAAAGAACATGTATTAAATTTTGCATTAAAAATGGAATAAAGTGCTCCAACGCACTTAAAATGTTGACTGTGGCATTCGGCGAGTCTACTTTGTCCCAAAAATGTGTTTATAAGTGGTACAAGCGCTTTACAGAAGGCCGAGAAGATGTTAATGACGATGAGCATCCTGGAGTTGGAACCATGTCAACAAATGAAGAAAACATCGAAACAGTGAAGAAAATGGTTTTGGAAAATCGTCGTATCACTAATTAAGGAAGTTGCAGAGGATGTTGGCATATCAATCGACTCATGCTATGCAATTTTCTCGGATATTTTGGGCATGAAACGCGTGGCAGCGAAGTTTGTTCGGAAATTGCTAAATTTTGAGCAAAAGCAACGTCGCATTAGTATCGCTCAGGAGTTGTTGAATGAGGTCAACGACGATCCAGATTTGCTCAAAAGGGTCATAACTGGTGATGAAACGTGGGTATACGAGTATGGTTATGACGTCGAAACCAAGGCCCAATCATCCCAATGGAAGCAGCCAGAAAAGCCAGGACCGAAAAAAGAAGTTCGATCAAATGTGAAGGTTTTACTCACTGTTTTCTTCGATTACAATGGTGTGGTGCATCATGAGTTCTTGCCAACAACAGGTCGTACGGTTAATAAGGAATACTACAAGGAAGTTATGCAACGTTTGCGTGAAGCAATACGGCTCAAACGATCGGAATTGTGGAAAAAACAAATCATGGATTTTGCATCACGATAATGCACCAGCTCACACATCAATGCTTGTTCGTGATTGTTTGGCCAAAAACAACACCGTAATCATGCCTCAACCACCTTATTCATCAGATTTGGCTCCCTGCGACTTTTTCCTATTCCCGAAACTGAAGAGATCAATGAAAGGAAAGCGTTTTGCCACGATTGATGAGATAAAGTCAGAATCGAAGAACGAGCTGATGGCCATACCGAAAAGCGCATTCTAGAAGTGCTTCGAGGATAGGGAGTAGCGCTGGCATAAGTGCATTATATCTGAGGGGGATTACTTTGAAGGGGGGAAAATGGATATTGACGAATAAATAAATACTTTTCGAAAAAAATTCCAAATTCACATTTTCTTTTGAACAAACCTCGTATGTTGTTTCGAGTAGTTGAATCTTAGGTTTGCAGCACTGACGTCAGAATTCATAGACTTGCCCTAAGTACGACTTCGACAGCTGGAGGTAAAGGTCATGTGACACCCATTTTGGCACTAGCTTTGGTTCACTGCCATACACATTTGTATTGTGTGATTTTGACTGGGGTAAGCAAATTACAAAACATTTATGCAAAGGGTCAAACTAAATACTCTAAATGTTCGGTTTTTGTAAACAAGCTAAACCGTTTTACTCAGTTGCTGTTTTACTTAAATTGGCGGCATGCCTAGCTCGCCTCCCCGCCCCTCTTACTTTGGTTTCTTCCCCTTGCGTTTTAGGACTTCTTTATGTATTATTTGCTCTGTGGTTTGCGATCTGTAAGGAATCTTTAAAGGTAAAAGAGTTTTAAATTACCTTCTGTTGTCCTTGGATTTTTTTTCTTCTCGATTTTCTTTCCTGAAACGCAATAAAAGTTTTTTGTTTTAAACATTAATTAATAAAAGACTGTTGATTCTGATTTGACCCACAGTAAGTGTGAATAGATAAATCAACAAGGGTCATGTTTCTAAACACATTCATATACACTTAACGTTGCAGGCAACTATTTCCTAAAGTGGCCCCACCAACTGCAAAGTTAAGTGTACCAAGCTATGGGAAGGTTTTGATTGAACCCATAATAGGTTGAAATAAAATCAAATGTGTCGATCATTACACTACAGAGACCATAATCTGTTTTAGTTAATAAAAACAAGAATGAAACAATCTAAGCAGAAAACAAAAAGGTTACCTTTGGTACAGCAGCGATTCTGGGCAGCGGGAGCCCCCCTGAATGGTTAGCACCTCGCGTGCCTCCCTCTCCCGGGAAACTACCCGTCCGTCTACCTTCTGTTCCACCTTCTCCCCTGCACGAGTCTTCACCCTGCAAATTATCATAAATTTACATTCAGCGACTATAGGTATCTAGTAGTTACTACAGTAGAACTCTGTGAATTCTAAATTCACGGGACTCCAGAAACCAATTTTAGATATCCGAATAACAAATTCCCTCAAAATTTGAAAAAAAATAACTCCGAAGAATAAGTTCCGCAGCTGCCCTGTTAAATTCAAATAGGTATTTGAAGTAAATTCATAATAATACAATGTAAAATTCCGGGTAAAATGAAATCTCTCGTCCGATTACCGATACTGTCATACAATTCTAATATTCGAAGGAAGTTTCAATAAATACAACATATTACCATGAAAATTAAAAGTTTTTTTTTTAAGAAAGATAAACATTTCCAGGTTACGAATAACCTGACAATAATTGAAAATCTCCTACTACCACCGCAGTATGCGGAAAATGTTGTCAGTCGAGGAATTAAAAAAAGTTTAGGGTTTTAATGTTTTTATTACAATTTTAAATCTGGTGTTTATAATAGTTACCTCTTGCAAATTTTGGAACACTTGTTTCTATAATGTTTATAAAAATTTACTAAGGAAAGTGGATTTTTTTTAGTTTTTAAGTGTAATTTGTCTTGAATTTTTAAAAGACCTTGGGTAATCTAAGGTTTTTTTGATTTTACATTTGTGTGGAGTTTGTATTGTGAATGATTCTGAGCATTTTTGAATATTTGTTTGAACAATGTTTGTAAAGTAATTCCAGCAATCTTGAAGATCATTAATGTTGAGTAACTCACCGCATTCTTCAAATTGTTGAGAAATCTTTTAACTTGCTAAAATTAACTATATTTTTGCCAGATGTGTTTTAAATATAAGTTTGTGTATTTTGAAGTTGAATAGTGAGTAGTAGCATTATTGTATGCTTTATTTGTTTTTAACATGATGTGGCCAATACAGAAGGCAGATACGGTTTGAGAGTTTTCGTTATATCCTGCAGAAGTAGTTGGTAATCATCGCATTGCGGGTGTTTCTGTTCAATATTTAGTATGTTGATATTGATGTTCCCAATTAGGTACACATTCCAAACATCTCGTAGTTGGGTTAGCTCCTCACCCAGGGAGTGAAGAAAGGGGGATATGTCTCTTATATCCCAAAAACTGAGATGTCATTACTAATGTTTATGAGTAAACAGTTAGCGTCTTTGAGTTGAAGTTCCTTTACGATTCCTTGGATCTCATTTTTAACATAAATTATCACTCTGTCATTTTGATTTTTATGTTGCTTGGAGTTATATACTTTGTAGTTGTCCAGGTGTTTTGGTGAATATGTTTTTTTTTTATACGACACTCTGTAAGTATGACGATGTCGATATCCTCATCAAGTTGATGTAGCATCACCGTCAGTTCTACGAAATTTTTATTGATGCTTTGTATATTCTGGTGGAGTATTTTTAATGTTTTGTTTTTGTTTTCTTTGAAGTTATTAAGTTCTTGAGTTGTTGAAGTTGTGATGGTACCGGAAGAAGGGTTATCGAATTTGATGTCAGGTAAAGGATCTATTTCTGGTATAAGTGTCTATTATTGTGGATGGTTATAGAAAATATGGCTTATTTACAGGATTTTACTATCAAGGTCGTTATGATTTTTTATTTCAGTTATTAGTCTTGAGATTTACCGTGCGAGTAATTTTCCCCTATTATAATTGGGCATTGAAATTTTACAGCGTTTTACGGCCATGGCTGGCCTCTTAAATTCAGGCTTTAAGTTTTGGATAGAAAATTGTAAGTATTGAGCAGCTTTGACCTGATCTACGCGGCTGTCGTATATTATGTGATCCATGAAGTTTCACTAAAACACATATAGTGAATCAAAAAGTACAGCTTGATGGGAAAGTTTGCATTGAAAAGCCAGTTTAATTAAAACAAAATACAAGAAGACCTGTTCATACCGAGCGGTTGGGAAATGTAAGCCGTTAAAGATTAGGGGAATAGCTTACTGACCTGTGCTTGAGTTTCTCCAAGATCTTCTTGTCCTGGTCGGTGAGGGTGTCCTGCTTGAGGGACATCCACTGCGACAGCATACGGTCATCAGTTCCCGGATCCCGGGGCGCTTGGCCTTCATTGGCTGTTTCCACGTCTGTAATAATATAAAATAGTAATGAATCAGACAACTGAAATAACTATTTGGTTATTATTGAACCGATGTGTAATGTTTTGCAGGTGTCAATGTTCATTTCTAGGAGGATTTTAATATGTATATATTTTCGGTCCCAGATGATACTTTGTTGTATTGCTCCTCGGGACAAGGACTAATAATAATAATAAGTCCTTGAATCGGCCATGATGAATTTTTTGACATTTGCTATTGCAAATAGTGGTTCCCTTAACTGCCCATCAGTGTTTGGTCGTTATATATGGATAAATGAAAACAAACTTATTATTAGAGATTCAAAGACCATATATTGGAAGAAAACAGCAGGTCTGAAGGTTGCACCTAACCTAGGTTAGGGGATAGAGGAATGGTCTGGTTAGCGGGAGACCCCTGTCACGACGATAAAGTTTTATCATGTTTTCCTAATGCTTATGATTTGATAATAAGACCATGCACACTGAGCGATCTTTGAAGCGGCGACAGTTGGGAAAAATCCACACATGGCGACACGACATTCGTGTACATAATATTCTGTAGATAACCAATTAAATGTATTAATTTGGCGTTACCTTTATTAGGCTTCTTCATTTTCCTCGGGTCTTCCCGGCTGCCGTTGGAGGAAGAGGAGCTGGTGCTGGACTCGCTGGATGAGCGCTTCTTTTTCTTGTTCTTCTTTTTGTCTTTCTTCTTCTTATCTTTTTTATCATTAACTTTTTCTTCGGGAGCATTTTTATCGAGCTGTAATTTTATAGAAAATACAATTAGAATGGCAAGTATATATGCATATAATGAAAATATGTCCACCCTAACAGTTTTTTGAGGACACATCAATGCTGCACAGTGTGATGATCGAATAACTGAAAGATCTCAGCATCCTTTTCTAGCCATAATTAACACTCTAACCATACAAAGGAAGACCATCATTGAAGATATGTATGTAAATGCTTTTAACAATATTGAATAGAAAAAATGAATAAAAACAACTTCACATGCGTAAATACTTAAAACATCATAATGTTGCACTATTGTTGCTTCTACAAGACAACCGACAAATGGGGATGATCATGGCAAAGTGTGAAAGAATTTGGAAACAGACTACGCTTAAGAGTTGCGTTAGGTATGTAAAGGTTCATCTACACGCAATGACTTGCATGCGCAACCAGTTTGTGCAAAATTTTGCACAAAAGAAACAGTTTATTATGCGGCGTCCATAAGACAGCGACTTACATGTGCAAAAAACAAGATACACTGTGGAGCATTTACAAGACAACACGGAACATTGTGCGGCGAATCAAGTGTTTTCATCGGTTAATTGAAGTTCTCCCCGTCCAAAGACGCAACATTACCTGTGCAAACCTGTGGCAATCGTCTGAAGTGTATGCAAGACATTTGCACATTATGCAGTTTTGCCGTATTTGCTTACTTGTTCAAATTAAAGGAAATTTAGTTTGTGCAAATTAACGTTTGTGTAATCCGTTTGCGCGGTATACCGTTTTGCTGTCTTAACATACTTGTGAAAATTAGAGTTTGTGCAAGTAAGATTGAGCGTGTAGATGGACATTTAACGAAAGCTGCCCAATGAAATACAGTCCACATAGCTCTTTGAAATTCTGATGTTATTAGACAGTGAAGTAATATGTACATATTGGAGGTAGTAAATATGATGACTTAGGTAGTAGACGTGGATAGATGTTCCCAATCATAGATGATAGAAACAAGGGAGATGGGCCATGAACTATTATCAGTATGAAACCGTGCACACAATGCGTGTCGCCAACATCGTTCACCCATACTACTGCAGATCTCATCGACGCACAGCGGTACCCTGCTTTTGTTTCTCCTTACACACAAAACGCATAACTTTCATTAGATTCGCTGCTTTGATAGTTCCTTCATTTTGGTCATAGCTCGGCAACAGTCGGCACGCTTCCATGCCATATCTTCCTTTGTTTCTATTATCCATGGATGTTCCTGACCAACGCCAAGAGGTGGTATTCTAACCTGCAGACTACTGCCCTTCTTCTTCTTGGTGTGGAAGCCGTCGGCCTGGAAGGATATGGTGTGGGGGGAGTACAACGCCTTTTGCTGCTCCGTGGGGGTGGGTGTTTCGCCTGTCTTGTGCACCTTCTCAAAGTTCTTCTGCCGGTCCGAGATCCAGTCCATCTCCCAGTGAGGGTTTAGTTCCATGAAGTTCTGGAATAAGAATAGATTGAAATAACAGGGAGTGTATCATACTACATCTGGTTTTTTCTCAGTTAACACATAATTTGTACATATTTGAGGAACAAAATTTACAAAAAGCTGCAACCAGACGGATGCATTAATAATACAGCTAATATTTGTCACATTTCATGATATATAGGAAAGCAATTTTGATGTAACAGCAAAAAATAAAAGAATAAATTATTTTTATTTTTAATTTTACTTTTAAACTGCGTAAATAACAAGCAATACAATTTCCCAACGGGTTAGGCCGGGGAGGATGGAATGCCAGACAACTGTCTTTGGTAGACAACAAAAATTCAACTAAAAAAGTATACTTAACCGCTCGTCCTTTGGGTTATTATTCAAAAAGTAGGAAAAATAAATAAAATTTGATTTCGCAATAACAATATACCAGACAAAATTTTTACATTACAAATTTTGTCTGGTATATCTTGTTGGTATTTTACGTTAAATACTAAACGAGATGACGCAGGAACAAACTTGACGTATACGAATGTTTTGTGGGTTTCGGGTATAGTTTTTTTGTACCTGAACGTACGGGATAAGGCTTGTTGCATTCGGGTGATAATATAGCAGCCGTATCACGTATGTTCGTATGGGTAGGGCGGTTAAAGAGTGTGAAAATGATGGTATTTCTTCCCTGTGATGAAATGAACCATTCTAAATTTCCATACTACAAGCAAAAGCCTCCATCATCGGGAAACAGTAGAGAACATTTTCAGTTTCACACAAAAATTTCTGATAATACATACATACATATGTATAAGGCCTAATAAATAACTTACCGCATAGTTTTGAGAATGGAGCAAGGACTTCAGGTGGGTTGAGGCGCAGTGGAGGTCTCCGATCCACTGGTCGCAGAGCTTACAGTACCAGGCAGTTGACGGCACAAAGAATTGCAGTCCTGTACACATTCAAATTAAATATAGTACTAAATAGACTCTTCATATTCAAATTATTTACACATTACAGTAGAACCCCGTTAATTTGAATTCCACGGAACGTCGAAAATCAGATATCGGTCACGGCCGGCCCTTCAAATTCAGATATTTTAATTAAATTTATAAAATGTCATATATTCATGTAAATCGAAATGTGAGTTTCAGAATTACGAAATAATAATATGAATTAGGACAATGTATAACTGCGTAAATCGAAATTTTATGGCATTTTACCGCCTGTTAGATTCGGATTTCCAAAATTAAATGATATATTTTCGCACAAATCAAATTTATCGACACGTATAGTAGCAGCAGCGGCCCAGAAGAGAGTATTCACATTACACCGTTCGTGAATGTGTTCATAGATAATCTAAATAACTAACTTTGCCATGTCTGCACTGCTCAGTGCCGGTAGATGTGATTGAACTTTACATGGACAAATTATCATGCTCAGACCAAAACAAATTTAGAATTACGAGTTAAGGAATTTAAAAAACAATTGTATGAGTTTTTTCTGGGGACTTTTTTTCAAAAATTTAAAACTATATTGAAGACTGAGTTTGAAAAACAGTCCGATTTATTCCACATATAATTAGAATTTCCCACATAAGATTTTTTTCTGGTCCCTTGGAAAACTTGTTAAGAGAGTTTAGTGTCTCACACATGTACGCTTCCAACCGCGCTCCTCGATCTTCACTCCAAAGCGTCTTCCGATATGTAACATCAGCCTGTTGGCTGAAACGTCACGTTAATTTGGGTTAAAAAAGTCACCACACTTCCGCAGGTGGACTGATGCGTTAATCGATTAACCTTAGCGTGGAAGTGTTCGTGTAAAGGGATTTCTCAGAGATCGGAGCGAAGTGTGGCCTGATGCGTGATATGTCGTACGGTTTAAAAGTTCTGCTGCAGTTTTGACTATAGACATCACAGGATAGACATCGCTATTAGCGTTTGCCAATAGAATTACGCCATAGTATCAAGAAGATTATAAAAATATTTACGTATGAACAGTGAAATTTTAGGTAGTTTAATTGGAATGTTTCGTTAAAAAATTGACTAATACCGTTACGAGAAGATGCATATCAGCGCAGGAACATCTCATGCCGCCTTAAGCATTGCGACTGGTTGTTTATTGGAAGATTAGAAATATGATACCGGTATTTTTACATCAGAATTAAGTAACTAATTTCAGAAATGTACAAAGTAATTTTATGAAATAAGTGCTAAGGGATTATTACCTTACCATGGAAAATTCAAAAAAGGAAAACCAATTATATCTTGTCGGATACTACACATTCGAAAAATTCTATGCACGCGTTCAAGCGCTTACGTGTTAATGCATAGCACGCTGATCGCTGACAAAACACACCGATTGGACTGATGGTTAAACTGCTGTCTGAGCAAACAGACATTCAGACAGCAGTTTGTTGCCTTTACACCTACGTTTCGGCGGACGCATTGTAACGAAGTGAGGTGAGATCTTCACTCGGAAGCATATGTGTAATGTTCGCTTTTCTCTGTACACAAAATAAATAAGTTTTTTTGGTAAGATTGGTGTGCTGTTTAAAGAATACGATCTTGGTTAGGTACTTTTGATGAGATTGAATAGTTCTTACCCTTGATTGGAGTTCTCTTGGAAGATGCCCCGGGATAGCTGGGCATACCCTCATTCTGGTTGGTCACCACATCGTGCCAAGGTGCCTCTAAGTGAGCCAATGCATTACTGAAAGTTAAAACATTTTACAATATTACTATTACCTAATAAATTTATGTAAATTAAAAAAAGTTCAATACACACGTCTTCTGTCTGCAATCGCTGTCCATATTATTGTGTAAGAAAATTTATAATTTTTCAACTTCTACCAAATTTATAATATTTAGTTATTCAATGAAGAATGATGCATTTAATTCGTAGAGAAGGATTTTGACGAGATCAGATAGATAAAAAGTTTGTAAGTCGGATCACAGTTGCGTCTCAAAGACGAAATTGTAATATTTTTATGATTGAGCAGACTGTGAGATGACAAATTATTAATTAGCTCACCGATGATGTCCAGGAGAATGCAGATGGTTCAGGTACTCCTTAGCAGTGGCGGGGAACTCGTTGCATACGCGGCACCAGTGCATCTCCGGGTCGTAGAACACATAATTGAACTTCTTGTCGCCCAGTTTGGTGCGAGACTTGGACCTGGAAAGTATTGCGACACGTTAGCGCGCAAGCAAATGAGGACATTGTCGTAACAAACAAACAAAACAATTGAAGGTGTCTGAGGTTTAACTCACTATTAAATAGAGTATGCAGATTCTGAAAATCTAATTATAATAATATTAAAAGAGTGCATATATATATTTCTAGTAACACAACCTAAGAATAAAAATAAACATTTTACGATAATTTTAACAGCTATTCACTTAATACTAAATGCTCATTTTATGATTTATCCGTTTAGTAATTGATCGGGGAATAATTTGGGTAAACAATACACTTTATTTATTAAAAAATCAATACAATTCATTAAATTAAATACATTGCATTTGATAAATAATACAGCACTTTATATTATTTGAAGTATGTATTTAGTTTTCACTGCACACGAAAATTTCTTCTGTGTAGAGCTGAAGATTCTTGATGATTTCACTAGAAATAAATATCTCATTGCACTCCATCTCCTTGTATGCTTCACCATCTTATATAAGTATTACATTTCACTAGAATATGTCATAAAATAAGATTATACAGTTCCTTACAAATCTAGTACGCACCAAAATCAAATCACGATGTGGAACGTAACAATGTGAAAACCTAGAAATAAGAAATGATGTCTCTTTGTATTTGGAATGCAATACTTTGTAATAAGATCCCCATATACCGGGATAAGACAATGCTAAATAAGATATTAAGTTTGAAACTGATAATAAATTAACAATAGTACATTATTCACTTAATGACTCATGCATTCCTGTTCAGTTGTTTTTTTTTTGAGAAATTCAATTATTGGGGTGTTAATTCTCTAAATTCTGTTTATTTTATTTATATAACAGTGTGTTTAAATATAATAGAGGCATCTAGAACCTATAAAAATAATCTAATATCTGTGATCTTTGGATAAATATTGGTACTGTGATCGCAACAGGGCATAAATACAAAGTTAGGAACAATATATTGTAACATCTGCACATTTAAAAAGAAGTTCACACATTTAAATAATTTGTGTATCGTAGAATATAATTAATAACAATAAAACATTAATATTTTTAGATAAAAACGAAGCATTATGTTGGGATGTTAAGTGTGCTACTTGAAATTATGTACCTTAAATAATGGCCAGTGAAAAGTTTACTTGGGTCTCTTGGAAGATTAGACAAAGACAGCATGTATAGCAAATTGCCACCTCAGTACCGATACAATATGATGATTGAAGTATTATTCTAGAAAGATTAAATTCTACCGGATTATTGATGAAGAGTCCATAAGGAACTATAGGAATGTACCTTGATTTACGCTTGTTTCGACTCGAGGAGTCTGCAGACGAGGATCTTGAAGACGGTGGAGATTGAGTCGGGGTTCTTGGCTGCCCTGGTTTTCGGCTCTTGGGTTTCTCCAGGATTTCCCCCGAGGTTGGGTTTTCTCCGATTATTCCGTTCAACATATCTATCACATTGTTGATTGTCTTCATCTTGTTCTGGATCTCAATCTGAAATAAACAGATTCGGGCAATTGTAAGCAAAAGCAAAACTAATCTACGTAAGGGGTTATGTATATACATAATAATAAGTGAAACATTTGTGGAACTTTGTGGCTAAAGTGAATGAAACCTTTATGTTTTAAAGGTTTTTTAAAACAGTTTTCATTTCTCAGCTGATTGACAATCTTTTTCCCATTCGGCAACCTAAAAATGTTGTGTGTAATATTATATTTCAATACTATGCACTATTATAATATTGCATGATCCTTATATATAATCACTGAGAGATACCGGTTGGTGAAATCAGGAACTACAGAACAATTTAAAATTTCATTTTTCCGACGTCACAATCCACAACCACAATCTCTCAGTGGAGAAAATGTAATATGGACAATGATTTTGATTTATTCAATGATAAGTGGGTGATTGACATGAGTGCGATAAAAAAAAAACATTAATAACCTGTAATTTTGCATTTTCCTTTAAGAACCTCTGACTGTCGGGGCTTGGGGACCGTCTCGAGTCTCCGCGAAGCTCAATCCTCTGCTGTTTCAGGGATTCCAACTCCCTCTTCAGGACAGTTGCCTTCTTGAAATACTCCTCCTTTTGCTTGGCCAGAGTCGCCCGCTGGTTACGCATTTCTGACGCGATGGCTACCACAAAACAATCAACTTCAATTATATTGAACTCAAACTACAAAATATTAGGTGAAAATATTACATACAGAAAATAATAAAAGAGTAATCCATTGTTGTCCTTTATGGTTGAGATGATGGATAACCTTATTCGGTGGTGAGAATGAGTCTTGTCTAGGCCGGTAACTCACCGCAGACACATCAAACAAAGATAATAATCAAACAAGAGTAATGATCACCCTATCGCACCTGAAATAAAGTGTTAAAAAGGTTTAGTTGTGCTTTAAATATGAAGCCATTTTAGGGGCAGTTATAAATGTTTGTAACTTTTGAGTGGGAATGGTGTATCCACTGAATATTACTCGATTTAACAGCAGAGGTGAAGTGGGCTAGTATGAAATATAACCCTTAGCGTTTTCAAACAATCTAGTACAGATCATACAGTTACAATATCAATTCACAGAAAAATAATGAATCTCACAAACCTAACGTAATTTTTTTCAGTTTCTCTGACAAGGGATTTAGTTGCGTTAATTGAATAATAACTGACACCAATTCAAGATTATTAATAAAGCATTAGTTTAAGGGCCGGTTGTTTCAGAGAAATTCAAATGTAACAAAGTCATCAAATCGCCAATCAATATGATTTTTCAAAAATTGGGTTGTTTGATCTGAGGTGAAATAACCATTTGAATTTTTCGATAGCTACTGAGAATTTTTTACATTTATTTATTTATTATAATGTATACCCCCTATATGGGCCTTTACATATGTATTTTGTTATAGAATTCAAATTACAATAGTGACACAGGTACAAAACACATCACAGTATTTACATAGATAGCCTTCATGAAATACAACAACTAAATATTTAATTTGTCTCATAAACAAATTGAGCAATAACATTATGTAAGTACAATTCCAAATAATTTGCAACAAAGGCGAATATCTTATACTCTAGACAACTTATCTTATTAATAATGGTATTATGGCGCTATATCCCAGGGTGGGATTATTTCTCCTCCACAAACACTTTCCACTGAGTCCAGTCTCTAGCAATTCTCCTCCAGTCCTCGGGCCTACCAATCCTGCTCTAACCCTCTTCCTCGATCTTCCAATGGTTCGCTTCCGCTTGATTGTGATGCGAAATACTATGAAATTTAAAATCTGTTAAAATCTTCCTAATTTATTTTTCTTATAAGAGCTTCCAAACTTAATACTGTGTTAATTCTTTAACTCTGCACACACGCATTTGTGTCTGTGGCTAACCAATGATTTCAGAACTACTTTTACACAGAAATATATAAATATACATGTATGTATAATATCCTTGAAAATACGCGGACCATAGTTTCAGGAACAATTAGGGCCATTTGTTTCAAAGAACTCCTTCAAATTCTTCTGAATTATTCAAATGTAACTAAGGGATGGTTGTTTTGGAGAAATTCAAATGTAACAAAGTCATCAAATCGCCAACCAACGTGATTATTCATAAATTAGCTTATTTGATTTGAGGTGAAGAGAAAAATTCAACAGAATTTGAAGGAAATTTGAATAAATCTAAACTGGCTGAAATCAGGCAGTTAGCGTTGAATTACGACTACACTATTTTTGCATATAATTCAAATAAAACCAAATGATTTAAATTCCGAAGTTAATGACTTTGTGGAAAGAAGTTTAGATACCTTTTCTACAAATAAGATTGTGGAAAATAGTTTTTATATTTTTGGTTTCAGTGATTGAAAACAACGTTTTGTTTGTTGCTGTTATTTTTGTCAACTGTAATTTATATTTAGATTCTATAAATAATTCATTCCAGACCTTCATGTGATTGATATTTTCATATTAAAGTTACATTACCAATTTACTATTCAAATTGCTTTATTAATTTACATTTAGAACATCAGAATTGTTGAAGATGAAGAGAGAACTAAATATTCGGTTTTCTGCCAACTCATGATTTTATAGAAGTTATGAAAGAAGTTGAGTTTATGAATGAAATGCAATTATACATACTTAGCTGTATTATTAGCAATCTATATTATAAGCTTGGTTGTTCATTTTATAATAAAACAATCCATGAAATATCTTCAACACAATCAATCACTGAAACAAACAATATAAAAATGATTTTCGACCATTTTATTCATAGAAAAGATATCTAAACTTCTTTCCACGAAGCCACTAACTTCGGAAGTTTAAATCGTTTGGTTTTCTTTGCACTATGCAAAAATAGTGTAGTCGTAATTCAACGCTAACTGCCTTATTTCAGCCAGTTAAGATTTATTCAAATTTCCTTCAAATTCTGTTGAATTTTTCTCTTCACCTCAAATCAAATAAGCTAATTTATGAATAATCACGTTGGTTGGCGATTTGATGACTTTGTTACATTTGAATTTCTCCAAAATAACCGTCCCTTAGTTACATTCGAATAATTCAGAAGAATTTGAAGGAGTTCTGTGAAACAACTGGCCCTAATTGTTCCTGAAACTATGGTCCGCGTATTTTCAAGGATACAATACATACATATATATTTATATATTTTTGTGTAACAGTGGTTCAGAAGTCATTGGTTAGCCACAGACACAAATGCGTGTGTGCAGAGTTAAAGAATTAACACAGTATTAAGTTTGGAAGCTCTTATAAGAAAAATAAATTAGGACGATTTTAAATTGCATCACGATAAAGCGGAAGCGAACCATTGGAAGATCGAGGAAGAGGGTTAGAGCAGGATTGGTAGGCCCGAGGACTGGAGGAGAATTGCTAGAGACTGGACTCAGTGGAAAGTGTTTGTGGAGGAGAAATAATCCCACCCTGGGATATAGCGCCATAATACCATTATTAATAAGATAAGTTGTCTAGAGTATAAGATATTCGCCTTTGTTGCAAATTATTTGGAATTGTACTTACATAATGTTATTGCTCAATTTGTTTATGAGACAAATTAAATATTTAGTTGTTGTATTTCATGAAGGCTATCTATGTAAATACTGTGATGTGTTTTGTACCTGTGTCACTATTGTAATTTGAATTCTATAACAAAATACATATGTAAAGGCCCATATAGGGGGTATACATTATAATAAATAAATGTAAAAAATTCTCAGTAGCTATCGAAAAATTCGAATGGTTATTTCAGGAAATAGAAAATTTATTAAAATTGATTAAAAGGTTACACGGCTTTCATATTTAGCACTACACCACTGCATAAGTATATTTCCAAAATATTGCCAGATGAAAATGTTACAAATATTTAAAACCATTTCCACGAGTAATTGAACAGTGAATAAATATATTTACCTTCACTGGTACCATCTCAGCAAAGATAACATTCGATAGAGAAGTTTAAATTGAGATAAACATAATAAAACAGTGATGAGATCTCAGATTAAAGCGATTGTGCACTACGCGGGTATTCACTCAGTGCTAAAAAAACACAGTACATTTTCGCTCCGTACCTAAACATTATACTACAATATTAATACAGAACGCATATACATAATTTTAACTTCTAAAAACACAACATCTTACCCCATCAGTTATTTTTGGACACGGAATGCAATTCATGGAATTACACTGCCTCTGCGAGGAATGTGAGTCTTGTTAACATTTTTAGAAGAGATATTTAATTCCTTTGACGGATGTGTCTATTGTCAACCGGGTGTAAACTAGTATTAGTTACTATGTATCTAGCTTCGCCTGAGTTACATTATCTTTCCTTCTTAACCGAGTAAAGGTATTTTTTCTTCTAAAATAGATATTTCAAAGCTACACAGCTCATAATGGAAATGTTGCTGCTAGTCGAAAATAGCTGCGCTGAACTGGAAATTCCACAGTAAGCTGTGCAAATTTCAAGATGCCAGAGTTAACCGTTCGAGAGATTTTGCTGCTTCAGATTAACGGAGCAGTGCTTTATACTTAATAGATTTGTCAACATGGCGATTTATACTAGGTTAAACATTCATATTACATAGTCAGCAAGATAAATATTTATTATTTATCACCATAAAGGCAATAAGAAATTCTAGAATAAAAATTATGAATATGTATTCACACTAACTAACCATCACGCCGTTTCACCGCAGGGGTAGGCAGAGAGGACGGACTGCTAAACAACTCGATCTTGGTACACACTTCTAGCTTCATTCACTTTCATACAACGTCTCATACATTCTCTTCTGATAGTCCGACTTCTGACATGGCCCGACTCAAGTATTTGATTCACTTGATCGTGCCATGTCTTCCTCGGACGTCCCAGGCTTCTTCTTCCATTCACATTCGCGTCATATATTCTCCTCACACTCTTCTCTTTGTTCATTCTCTCTATTTGTACAGGGCCCTTGAGGTGATTTTTCACAAAAACTGCACTATAAAAATCATCCGATTATTATTATTATTATTACATGCCCAAACCATCTAAGCGTCCCTTTCTTAATCTTGCTCAATACGTTTATATCAGCCTTGCATTCTTTACGAATCTCAATATTTTTCACATGATCAGACATGGTTTTACCACACATTCGTCTCAGAGATCTCATTTTTACAGCATTCAGTCTTTTCCTCTAAATGTCGTTTTTATTGTTAAAATAATTTTCGGTTAGAATTTTTCAAAGCCCACCAAAACTCTTGAAATCCGGCAGGGCATGCATGACATCACGTACATAGTTTTGTCGTTTAACAGTAAGGTCGCTATCACACGGGTCGGTACGATGCCAACAACTCTTTAAAAAATATGGATAATAATTTGTATACAGCAGTGGTGACCCGTGGGCGTGTCCAAGCAAGCGCAACATTGCCCGCATTCATAATGCGAGCAATCTAAGAGAGCGACCTAAATTCTGGCAGAACCTGCCGATCATTTAAGCCACTATTTAATCTTAATCGTTTTTATATAATGATTTATTAATTCCACGTATAATTTTTGTTTTGTTTTTTTTTAAAGGACAAATATTCCCTGGTTACGAATAACCTGACAATATTTGAAAATCTCCTACTACCATCACAGTAAGCGGAAGATGTTGCTTGTGTCGTAAATGGAGGACTTAGCCAGCCGAGGAATTGAACTCACGACACCTGGGTGAGACCCAAACGCGATGCCAACTCGGCCACTGACCGGTCATTCCATTGAATTATCACTTACATATAATAAAACTTATATATGAATTAAATGAAAAGACACTTTGTTTGAATCCACTTTTAATACCAGTTTTCTAAGTCCTGAAGATGATTCAGTCGAATCGAAACCAGCCGACTTTACAAAAATATAAGTAGATTCAAACAAAGTGACTTTCCAATCCACAATGTGGTTGCTTATTGCAAAAACTTGTATATTCAGAATCAGCGTTTGTTGATCTATATGGATAAAAATATATATTTTTAACTAGTATTCCTTATACACAATAACATTTCCGAAGATTCCTTACTGTAGCAAAACAGACAAAAAATTATGTAAACGTAATCCGACTCGAAAAAACATAAGTGCGGCATGTTCTGAAAATGAATTACAACATAAAATACACATATTCCTATACAATACAATATGAGTAACAGTTACGATGTTGTTAAGTGTCACCTTTTTATTTGAGGTCTGCGTTAACGCAAGCTTTAAAAACACACTGTGACGACGAATGACTGTTTCTAGACAAGTCTTCATTTTCACACTATCTGATTTTCTATAAATGCAGTTTAGATTTTCGTGGAAACTAAGTACAATCTGCCAAGAAATTGTAGACAAAAAAGGAGGTCCCGTCCAAGTGAATATTTTTCTCATCAATATCAACCGGGTGTACAGAAATTAGTGGTAGTTCCTGAAAGGATCTGATTCTACATCATATTCTAAGGAAATTAAATATTCAAACTTGTTGTCACCTTTTTAACGCTTAGCGAGATAATTTCATGATAATGCATTTAAGATCAAAATAAAAAAAATGTGTGTAAGAAAAAAACACTTTCACAAATTAAAAAAAAAAAAATTCATAAAATTGAGTTAAGGGCGAGAGGGACGTCGGAGTTATTATTTATTAATTCAAAATAATGATAATATTATTACGCAATACGATAAACATAATGTTTTTAAATAGAAAAATATTTATTAAATATTTTATTAATTTAACTTTTATATAAATATAACTTTTTCTGACCGTCCCATTGTAAGGTTTACAAAATAATTAAGATACGAACATGATTTTTAACATGTAGAAAAGTATTTTTAATTCTTTATCGTTGCGTTTTTGTAAATAAACATAACCAAAGATTTGTAATCCGCTTTACAAAAAAAAAAAGTTACGTAATGTTCATGAAAAAATTAAACTACACACTGTTCTTTTTTTTTAAATTTATCTTATCGACAAGTTACAGAAAAACCTTCACAGCATTTTTTAAGGATATTCAACTTTTTAAATTTTTTTCTAAAACATGCGTAGAACGGTCAGACATGTGTAATATTTCTGATTATATTTTGATAAATGCTAACCCCGTGCAAATTTAAAAAAAAAAAGTAATAAATATTTTTCTCTTTAACCCTTCCCTTACGGTGCTAGAAAATCCCTCGAGCTCCGGTGCTGTGTACCGAGTACACAGGGTACGCATTTAGAATTTTGTATTTTTTAAGTTGGATAAAAATGAATAATTTACATTTATTACTTACATAAATCATTTTATTAGAAATACATAGGCACATATGTACAAAAGTAAAACATTGTGCATATGTGCTGAAAACGAGGAAAAAGCATTGGTCACGCATAAAACGCATGATACATTCATTACAACCGGTAGGCCGCCGGCTAGTACTGACGACCGCGCATGGTGGCACGGTGAGCGACACCCCATACCTTTCTCGCTCACTACTGCACCACTTGGCAAGTTATCAACGTACACAGACAATGCATGTATTAACTTTTTTTTCCTGGTTTTTCGACAAAACATTTTTTTCTGTTGCATTTGTTAAATATTTATATATTTGAATTATTTTATCCAATACATAAATGTATTGCTGAGGAACACTTAAAATATGAACTCTGTGTTTAGTAAACTTACAGAGATATATAAATATTTAAATACATGTCAAATCAGTTGACAGCACCGGCCAGGAAGGGTTAAAAACACCATGATCATATTGCAGAATAATATTATCATTATTTTGAATTAATAAATAATAACTCTCCTAAGTCCCTCTCCCCGTTAAGTATGGAATTTTCCTGTAAATTGACAATCTGTCAGATTTGGGAGTCAAATATAATTTCATATTTTAATCTACTATAATTTGTTCTTAAATCTCTCGGTGTCGCCGTAGTAATGAATTTTTTTTTACATTTTATTAAATATCTAGATTTTCTTGACGGAATATAATGTAGAAGAAATAAAAGTTTGTGTAACGGATGACTGAACTGGGTCTTTCTGTTAAAAATTGGAAGCACAAAAAAGGACAATCGAAAAATTTTCTTTTTTGTGGAAACGTTTCTCACCTTCCCGCTTGACCTTGTCTTCCTGGGTGTTGAGGGCAGGCGGCGTGGGGGCCCAATTGGATTGCTGTAGGGAGGGGGCTGGGGGAGGAGCAGGGACCCCCATTTCTGGTCCCGGTTCCTGCCTTGGCGCCTCCAGGAAGTTATTGTATTGGGCCTCTGGGAATTGCCCATACGGCGGCGGGCCCGAGTATGATTGGGTGACCTAGAGAAAAAAAAAATTACATTAATGGTGGGGTTACAATACAAAACACAGCCATCTTAGATATTTTTATGCCTACAATGTCTTAATTGCTGTGGTAACTAAGGCAATCTATACAATTGTAAGTCAAATTTACAGCTTACTTTAGTTTTTGAGAAATTACTTACAAGTGCGTTTACATATTCGTCCAACTTATGGTAATTAATGCTTGTCTAAGTTGTTCGTGCGCTTAACTTGCGCAAGTGCTTACAGCGACCGATACACTTGGGTTCTATAAGATGGGTTCCCGTCAACAATGTGTTGACGCCATTATCAATGGTTGCCACTGACTTTGAACTCGTCTACTAGAATTATCAAGAAATCTGTTTGTTTTCCCGGATTTTATGTACACAGCCATTTAAACATGGCATGATAAACAATCACATAATTGTCTTTTAAGTGTGTCGTGGATTAAAAACATTTAAAAGGTTAGGGTGGGGGTCATGATCCTCAGCAATGAGGAAGCGACTCAAGAATAAGAAAAGGGCCCAATAAAATTACCAATGCCATGAAATGATTTGCGTGCAACGGGAAGACTGTATTATTTAATAAAGCCATCATATTTATGACAATACAAAAGATTTATGACAATACAAAAGAGATACTTGTTTGCAGTGGCGGCTAGTGACTTTTGAGTGAGCTAGAGAGCTAAGATTGAAAAATACAACGTTATTCACATTGTATTTTTGTATGAAGTCACGAGCCGCCACTGCTTGTTTATATTTTATCTAGTGTTCATTTTTTTTTATATTCGGGAAATAATTATGTATCCTTTCTAATCGGTGAACTTTCAAGAAGTTCAGATAGAACTCTTTTAGTCGATCTCGGAATCCAAACATTTCCTAAACAATATTACAAATTTAATTCATGCAGTCGAAGAAATAATCGACTGACAATAATTTGTGATGTCAACTTAAAAACTGCAATTTTCAATACATTTTTAGACATCAAAATCAGCACTATTTTTATAAAAGAAAATGATTTGCCGCCGTTACTTTACTTGAGAGAAAAAATTTCAAGTCTGATCAATTAGACCTGTCAAAAACTCACGCCATTTATGAATTCTGGAAGTTGGTACAAATTACAGTCAGTGCTGTTTACATTGGTAATTTTACCATAAGCAACTTGAGTTACTTACGAGAAAAAATAATAAATATCTGGAGAACTGCCTCATACGCACAAATATATATATTTTTTAAAAACACTTTATCATTTTGATTACAATGAATAACAATTATTTCAGTCACTGGAGAAGAAAACTAAAGCATTTTAATTCATTGCTCAATAAAGTTTTTGTATGGTTTTAAAAAAAAAAACCCAAACTGCTGTTCAGTATCAGGTTATGATCTGATTTTGTAAATAGTAACATTTTGTACATAATTTATTCTAAAATGTAAATATGTTGTAAGACTCTCTCACTAGTTTTAAGTCACTAGCTACAGGTCTAAGATCTAAGTCGCTATCTATATAAGTCTTAGATGTAAGTATGTAGTTATAAAGTCTGAATTGGGTATTTTCTAGTTATAAATCTTAGCTGTAAGCCATTAGTAATAAATCTAATATGTAAATTATTAGATATGAGTCTAAGTGATATGATATAGGTTAAATTATGTTGTAAAGCGCCCTTGAGTTGATTTTCTCACGAAAACGGCGCTATAGAAATAATATATTTATTATTATTATTAAGAACCTAAAAACCAATTTTATATGTAATTAATATATTGTATTATAGGTTTTTAGGTTCTCAGTTTGTTTTACTTTTTTTATTAAAAAAAAAAAACCTAACCTAAACGTGTGGCAGTCCTCTGGATATTTACTGAAAAACTCACAAGTGTGGCGGCCACCAAAACTCACTCAGTGAAACATAATCCGCTTCAAACTAATATAACTTCACAGGTAATGTAGAAGTGCGTGTATATATTTTTAAGCACGAACTTGCAACAGTAATTTGAATAAACAAAGGATAAATATATCAATGCACCTGAAAAAAATGAGGCAACTATAATATACAACTTGTATAATCAATAGATTACTATTTTGCAGATAAACGACAGGTAAAGTTATGGTTACGGATTTGATAAATATCCAAACACAACAGCGCAAACAGAGTATAGATACAAATAATGGTAAGTGTACTATATAATGTTGTAACGATGAGCCTACTGATTTGGGTAAATGTGCATTTAAGCAAGTATTTTTCTTATTTTTTTTTATTATTTAAAAAAACCCAAACTAACAACCTATTTTATATTTAATAATATATATTAATTAGACATAAAACAGGTTTTTGGGTTCTAAGTTCAGATTTTTCTCGTAAATAAAAATAAAAAAACTAACCTAAAAGCCATACAAAAAGTAGAAACTTTATCAAGCTTTAAATGAATTAAAACGCGTAATTTCGCTTCTCCGGTGACTGAAATGGTTGTTCCTCATTGAAATTAAATTAATTAAAAGGGTTTTTTCATTAATTTTGTGTGTATATTTCTTAATACGCACTTATAAATGTATATTTTATCTGATTTGTATCATGAATTTAGTTAGGATTGTTTTTGTTTCCTTGTTGTGAGGTTTGAAAATAGTGAATGTTTACCATATTATTGCACAAATCTGAAAAGATAGAAGTAAATGCTCACCTCATTTGTGTAAGATGGCTGTGGAGGAGCAGTTACAAAGTTTGGAGGCGGATTGTAAGAATTCTCCCAGCTATCAAAATCCATCCTGTCATCCCTCTTGTTGGCTCTATCAGGCCTTTCTCCCTTGCTGAAGCCAGGGCTGTAGTCATTCCGTTTTCTTCTTCTCCCTTCTCTATCGTTCCTTTCCGGTCTGTTGTAATTCTCCCGTTCTCTCCTGCTGGGAGAAAACCTGTCGCCTTCTCTGTTATTGTTCCTTCCCCCAAATTCTGGAGATGTCCTCCTATGATAGCGAGATTTCTGCGGGTACTCTGTTTCTCTGTTATCGTTCTGTTCAGCGGCAACCAGAAACCCAAACTTATCGTAGTGTCTCTTCGGATTCTCGATCGAGATTGGGTTAGTGAATGACATTTTTGGTCACAAAAGAACTATAGTACAAAACGAAATGACATCTGTAATGCCAAAATTATTACAATTATCCTGAGTTAACAACAATATGCACTTTTTACCCTGCTTATCCTGTAAATTACATGTCAATACAATTTACAAGTTGACATGACAAAAACAAAAGCAACGAGCAACGTTAAATAATGGAAGCTCGAACGTCAGCCATTTTCTAAAATGGCGTTTAGCATTGACAGGAGTTACCAGTTTTTAAACTAAATATTTTGAACAATATTCAGATAGAATAATAGGATTCCAAACTTTTTTCCCTGTGGACCCATTTGCCGTTCTTTTAAATTTCCGTGGACCCCCCGCCACCCCAGCCTGTCCGTCCAAAACTTTGGTACAATATACAATACTGAATAAGTGGTAGTTACTAGTTATTCACTGCGCAAGATGCATTGCTGCTGGTATGAAAATTTGTAAAAACTTGCACATGAACGCGCCTGCCAGGAGGCAATTCGCTTTAAGTGCGCAGTAGGCTTGTCGAGCGAAACTTACTACGGTGTTTTACTATGGGTGCAGTCTAAATGCAGTCCGATCCGTGGACTCCGATTTACATCACGTGGACCCCCTTTTTTTTCTCCTTGCCAATTTATATGAACCCCCAGGGGTCGGTATGGATAACTTAGGGAACTAATGAGATAGATAGTAGGAATGTTTTCACGAGACCTTTTCACGATGGGCCGTCTGTTAAAAGACGAGATGATTAGTTTTTATTAGTAAATTATGCAATGAGATTACAAACAAATAATATTTGAATTAATTTTGGTTATTCAGGATACGGGGTGTTTTTTTTTTAAATTTGTTATTATTATTATTATTTTTTTACATGAATAGTCCCAACTGCTCCCAACTGCTCCCAACCGTCTGGAGCCAGTGAAACTATGGCATCCCCAATTGGGGAATGTTGTGAGGCTGAAGGTATTGTGGAGGGGAAGGAGAAGGGGAAGAGGAAGGTGAGGAAAAACTCTAGCCCAATAAAAATAGGAAATAAATGCAGATATGTTTATTTGAAGTGAATTTATTTATTTTATTTGAATAAATCATCCGGGCAACCACAATTTTTAGCATTTATTTTTATATTGTGAATTTCAAACACTTTCATCAAGGAATAATTCGGTGAATTTTATAGTTTCACCACATGTCCAAATTACCGCCATTACGATGAAATCTTTTTCAAAGTAGGGCCTTGGCCACGTGTAGAGGCGTACCGCCATCGCTTACCCACTATCCTTTGACGTGAGGACGAAAAACCGACACTGAGACCATCCAACTATCCAACGCAACTATGCCCTTTACATGATGGGCCATCCGTAGTGGGCCAGCAAGTTGCCCATAGTGCAGAGGGTCATCAGGTTTTCACGGTCAAAAGTATTTTGATTAATTTTTTAATATTATGCCGTGTTGATTTGCCTTGATGATGGACATTGTAAAGCTGTCCGAAACGTTAGACAAACGAGGAAGAAGCACAACAGCATAATATCCCCAAAATGAATCTACAGAAACAGAACGACCATAAATAAAACATTGTTATTTTTTGCGACATCATAAATGATGAGCGTGATATAGCCTTTTGTAATCACCTAAAATAATTGACCGAATTCACCGAAATATTTAGCTTTAAAACGTGCATTTTAAATAATAGGAATTCCCAGATTAGACCGGCCATAAAATAAATTTAGTACAAAGGCTAGCCGAACCTATTGTTAGGAAAAA
Source organism: Halesus radiatus (assembly GCA_022606495.2). Taxonomy (NCBI): domain Eukaryota; kingdom Metazoa; phylum Arthropoda; class Insecta; order Trichoptera; family Limnephilidae; genus Halesus; species Halesus radiatus. Next base: position 16,352 of record JAHDVE020004994.1, on the reverse strand, counting down.
TCGTAAATAAAATAATATAATCTTAACTGCTATTTTGGGAAAGCCCGCAATTCCGTTGGAATTTTATGAGACGGCAATAAACACCTCAAAGGATTGCCCGACGGAACAAAGGCCGCTGAACAATGCGGTTTAAAAGATAATACCTACAGGTAGACAGGTAGACAGAAGGACAGTGGGCTCTAGGAGACAGTCGATTGCCAGAGTCCGCCCAGGACGGAGAGTCGGTTGCAGTAGTCCGCCCAGGACACACAGTGAAACCTTCCGCCCAGGAAGGTTCCTATTCTCGCTCCTTGGAGAGGCCGCCCAGGTCCTCTACGCTCTACGAATTCTACGCTTCCATCCCAGAAGGAAGTAACTGATCTTCGCCCTTCGGAGATCAACATCGGAGCCTCTGATTATCGCCGCGTTGCACCTACTCCCGATCCGGAGGTACACGAATACGTAGTGCGAACGCGAGGACTCTACATACAACGCAGCCACTGGACCCTGGACATCCATCACCAAAAAGGGAAGTGCCTGACTCTAATCATAATTCCTCCCACAATGTCAGCCAGTGAACCTCTAATTTTAATTTCAAAGACTTTAACAGTAGAATTAAGTAATTGCGTATCTAGTTTTATTAAATTTATTATGTCTAATTAAGTTTTACTCTAGTTTTAAGACTAAACCGACTATCAAAATAAATTACTTGTAACTACCTAAGATCGCTTTTCTATTCCTCCCTTTTTGCGTTATTCCTAGAAATATACCTACTGCCCGACGCACCGTCATATCAAGCGATGTTGACTAAAAAAAAAAAATCGATTATTTAATCCGGGGAGGGACGTCACTATTCCGTCCACAGAAAATGTGTCTTATCTTATGATCTGACGTTTCATAAAAATAATAATAGTGTCAAAGTGATTGCAATATTGTCATCATAATAATATTTTTTAACAACTGTGTTGCATTAACGGTTTGTTTAATATATGCCATATACGTACCGTAATATCATGGAGAATCCGATTCAAGATATGTTACAAGAGGGAACTGAACAGGATAATCAGAATTATAACATAGAAATGCGCACTCCCAAAAAAGTCCTTCATTTTTGTGACGGAGTCATTGAGGAATTTAGCGGTGACGAATCTGATTCAGATAAACCTGCCTCAACTGAAACTGAAATAATTGACACGGTATTTCATTTAAGTTACTTTTTTCTATTTATTAGGCCTTATCTTAAATAGAACCCCCATAAACGAATCACCGTTCATTTGTCATAGATTGAACCTCTTGGATTTATTTTCAGCCACGTAGATTTGCAGATAATTGAGTTGAAATGATAAAAAGATTAAGTAGCCATAAATAAAATGAAGATACTGCTATTACAGCGCCCTTGAGTTGATTTTTCACAAAAACGGCGCTATACAAATCATCCGATTATTATTATTATTATGTGTTCATTCACCTTGAACCAGTTTTTCTGCTGCTCTCAATGACATTACAAACAAACATATAGACTTTTTGTCTCACAATATTTATTCAGTTTCGTTTTCAGTAAATTCTTCATTCAAACTTTGTCCATGTATGACAATGATAGACATTCAAAGAATATGTTGTATGAAAAAATATATATGTAGCATGGGATTGTTTTTGTACTTAAAAGTTGCATCGAATTCTAGATGCTACATTATGGTTGTGAATGAGATGACACTACGCCTCTCGCTTCCACTATGATAGGCAAGGATAAGTGGGGTAAAACGAGACACGGGGGCAAATATATTTTATTTATTTATTGTATAATATACGCCCTATATGGGCTTTTACATATAAAGTTAGTTATAATAAATAGATAGGTGCAAAACACATCACAGTAGGTTCATAGATAGTATATCGAACAAATACAGGAATAACATAGTGTAAGTACCATTCTATGTAATAAGTTCCAGAGGCTAATAATCAAAACATACCTCACATTCACTGTTACTCTAGACACATATATTAATAATTATTGAGGATGTATGCAATAATCGTTTGTTTGTATTTGTATTCCGAGCAGTTGAAAATGTCTACTATATCTGAATACGAGGTTTGTTCAAAAGAAAAGGTGAATTTTGAATTTTCGCGGGCTGTGTACATTCGATTATCGATTTGTTTTTTTTTAACTTGGTACACATATGATAAAGTTAAAAAGCATTATCAGCCATTTTGGGTTAGTGGTTTGTTTTTGACAACTGGAAAGGTTAGTCACGTTTTTGTGTGTTCTTCGATTTTTTACTTTTGATAATAATGGATCAAAGAATATGTATTAAATTTTGCATTAAAAATGTAATAAAGTGCTCCAACGCACTTAAAATGTTGACTGTGGCTTTCAGCGAGTCTACGTTGTCTCAAAAAAGTGTTTATAAGTGCTACAAGCGCTTTACAGAAGGCCGAGAAGATGTTAATGACGATGAGCGTCCTGGAGTTGCAACCACGTCAACAAGCGAAGAAAACATCGAAACAGTGAAGAAAATGGTTTTGGAAAATCGTCGAATCACTATTAGGGAAGTTGCAGAGGATGGCGGCATATCAATCGGCTCATGCCATGCAATTTTCTCGGATGTTTTGGGCATGAAACGTGTGGCAGCGAAGTTTGTTCAGAAATTGCTAAATTTTGAGCAAAAGCAAAGTCGCATTAGTATCGCTCAGGAGTTGTTGAATGACATCAACGACGATCCAGATTTTCTCCAAAGGGTCATAACTGGTGATCAAATGTGGGTATATGGTTATGACGTTGAAACCAAGGCCCAATCATCCCAATGGAAGCGGCCAGAAGAGCCAACACCGAAAAAAGCACGCCAATTTCGATCAAATGTGAAGGTTTTGCTCACTGTTTTCTTCGATTACAATGGCGTGGTGCATCATGGGTTCTTGCCAACAGGTCGTACGGTTAATAAGGAATACTAAAGGAAGTTATGCAATGTTTGCGTAAAGCAATACGGCTCAAACAATCGGAATTGTGGAAAAACAATTCATGGATTTTGCATCATGATAATGCACCAGCTCACACATCAATGTTTGTTCGTGATTATTTGGCCAAAAACAACACCGTAATCATGCCTCGACCACCGTATTCACCAGATTTGGCTCCTTGCGACTTTTTCTTATTCCCGAAACTGAAAAGACCAATGAAAGGAAAGCGTTTTGCCACAATTGATGAGATAAAGTCAGAATCGAAGAACGAGCTGATGAGCGCTGAAAAGCGCATTCCAGAAGTGCTTCGAGGATTGGAAGGAGCGCTGGCATAAGTGCATTATATCTGAGGGGGATTTCTTTGAAGGGGAGAAAATGGATATTGATGAATAAATAAATACTTTTCGAAAAAATTCAAAATTCACCTTCTCTTTTGAACACACCTCGTATGTATTACCTTCTTTGTGGAGTCTAGATACCAATGAATGTTTGAATGACTCAGAATTTTTGAATTTTAACTCCTGGGAATACAATATTGATATTATTACAGTAGTATTGTAGGTATATTGTTTATAGATTTTTATATAATACACAGTTTCATGTGAATATGGAAATCTACACTCAATGGTCTGAATACAGTGTGCCGCAAAATGAATGCTTCCAGTCATCTTCGCACCTTTGAACACAAACAACGTGGTCCATTTCTGTCGATGTAGTTCATTGTTATTTATTATGAAATCACTGCATAACTTGTAATTTTTACAGCGCTTTAGTGTCTTCATTTGTCTTACATTACGAGCACCTTTTGTCAATGTCACTAAAGGAATTCCATAATAGGCGGCTCGGTCTGGTTGGAGTGATTTTTTTTATACAATTAAATTATGTAATTAATACGTTACCCATTGTGCATTTTACGGGTTTACCCTCCATCCTTTAATCGAAAAAAAGGAATACGGAACGCTGTAGGAGACCACCTACTAGGTCAGTAAGCTGTTCTTATATTTATACGTATTGCTATGTTTGCTACCTCATTTTCTCTAATGACACTTAACCTGTTAACCGGGGAATTTAATTTTAATTGTGTGAAAAAGTGTGCATATACAACGAGTAATTATTTCTATAGAAGTGCGGGGTTTTTCGTCTCCCCAATGGTAATAATCGCAATGACGAAATATGTCGTCACACCCATAGTGAACATCGCAGTGATGAAATATATCGGAATATCTCATCATACCCGCTACCAGTCACTTTTTTGGAATGACGGAATATTACGTCATACTCGGTTAACGGGTTAAAATGCTCGGGAAACAATAGAAATAACAATGACATTATAATAATGTCATTAGGAAATAATTGTATTATTTATAATAATAACTCATTTTCTTGTGCTTTCAAATGAAACCTTATTTCTTTATGCTAATGTTTGCCCTGTGTTGGAAACACTGTCTCATCACACAGGAGGGCATTTTGGCACTTATTTATGCAATTTTATTAGAGATAGCATAAAACCTCACGTGACGTGTGACAGTTTAATACTAAATCAAAGTACGGCAATTGCTGTATATTTTGCTCGCCACTTGGAGAGCTCTACAACTTGTCTATGTTTGTTTGTAATGTCCTTGGCTGCTGTTTGCTGATTATGTTTTTTCATATTATGATTCAAGTCTTTTTCATTTGTTTTTGACAGAAAAAATTTCAAACCTGAGCTGATAACAGTGTAATTTTTCTTTAAATCTTTTTTTCAAGTGCGGGAATACACAAATAACTCCTATTTTGTACATTCATATTTAAAATGAAATACAAAAAATTGGATACAATAGTGACGGCACTTATTCTTCCCTCCCAAAATAACTTGATAATATCCAATTTGTTTTTCATTAATTATAACACACTAGGCTTGGTTTAGATTGTTTCAGTCACTGATTGTTTCAGTTCAGTTACAGTTAAAAATATATCCACAGCCATTGACGTATACAAATAGAGTAAACATCAGCGTTCGAAATACGGGCAATAACATGCGGCCAATTAGCATTGTACAGATAACATGCGCTTCATTCGATTACAAGCTCTCGCAGGGTATGGATCTCCAATGTTAACTGTAAAATGACCACAAGATTGGACATGTCATTCTTTAAAAGATAGAAAAGAAATGGTGTAACCTTCCATCGGTTTTACCTAATCAATATTCATGTAAATTGGCCTTTTTAATGTTAGAAAATTCAAGGAGCAAATGAAGTAGGCACGCCGGTAACTCAAATGCTCCGGGCCGCGGTGACTCCTTTGGTTGAATTCGTTCGCTATCGGAAGGATTCGGATGATATGAACAGCTGCCTCACCCCCTTCCAACTTCACACCCGGAAACAATAATAAATTTTACATTGATTTTGCAAGGAACGTGGACTCTATTTATATACCGACTTAAACAACATAAACTGTCTTGAAAATAATTATTGATAAATATTTTTTACGATGTCAGATTTTTTAATATTACTAATATTTGTTAGCAAACAATGTTACTTACATGACAAGGTAATTTATAACTGTGGCTATTAAATTTTAAAGTTCTTACGTGATTTTGGCAAAAAAACATTTAACATCTGGCATATTTTCAAACATTCTTTTTATTCTCACTATACCAGACGTGACTATCAAAGTTTGTAATACCCTCCGTTTGCATAACATCAACCAGTACATAACTCAGTAGGTGGTACGACTAGATACGAAATCAACTACTGAGTTCGTGCAGCTTCGAACGAGAGACGACTCGATACGTTTCTCGATCGAGCTGGCATGTAGTACTGGTCAGGCTCACACAGACGACCTGACCACAAACGAGAGAGAGAGAGAGAGGCGACTAGATATGCGTCTCTGTCTTGTTTGTTATGTCTGCACAAATAATTAATTGTGCAACGCCCGACTTTAATTTTAACCTGATAGGAGCGACTAGATACGCATCCCTGTCTTGTTATGTTTGCACAAAATGAGGATTTGTGCAAACGCCCATTTCAGTACATATTGGCTTTCGACAAGCGTAGTTCCGGGGGTTTTCGAAGAAGTGATGATAAGAGTGCACGTTATCGTTTTCTTTTTCCTACGCCTCTGAACCTCGTTTTCGTCCCGAGACGCTACTGGGTGCTAACGGGACATTTCTCCGACCCCCGCCACCCCTACGGTCGCTCCCGGCGACGGTCCCGAAAACAGAGCGGGCTCTCATTGGTCGAGCCCCTCTGATCCACAAAAAACTTATCAAAATTATTGTTCTACCAAAATTGTCTGTCTTTGTAAGCGATTCCTGCGGCTGCGGTGACTGATCTAAATAAACGATCTTTTCTGATCTGTTCATTAGCACCCGCGGAATTGAGTAAACTTACTTAATTAATGTATGTACAATGCATTTTTTTGTTATTTGACGGCAAAGTATCACCTGTCCTACTTTGACCCCCATGACATACTTTGTAATAATTTTGGCTTCCTTAATAAAGAATAGGTGAAGATTGCAATAGGCTCAATTCAAGCAGAAGGTCGTGATTTACATCCTAATTTTTGATCAAGTCGATCCAAGATTGACAGAGTCTACGGCAGCTCGCGAAATATTCACGAGTTCAAACTGCCCGATTCGCCGCACGGTATCGCACCGAAGTACTTGAACGACGAGTACATTTCTAAAATTCAGAGTATTCTCACGGATTCAACACGCCTTCTACCTACTTCGCCTGCATCTTCACCCGGCCTGAAAACCGACCGTGACTTTCTCTTCGCCCTCACCACCTCCTTGCAAGAAATCGTTTGCCTTTTTCAAGGCATTTCCCCTTTCCTTCCCACCCTGCTCTGAAGCGTCGAAGTGGCCAGCCTGATCTTCTTCTTCTAAAAACGTGCGGCAAGAGTTTACAGATCTTGTCCCGTACACTCACTTATGTCTAAATTTCCTATTAGACTTATCTCTCCTTTTTACTTCCTGCTTATTCGACCGGAGCAGTTTGTTCTACAAGTATTTCAATGGAAGGTGTTCCGAACAACTAGTATCATTGATCCCCTTGGCACCGGTGCATATCCGGGAGACACACCAAATGTCTGCTGAATATTTGTACACGGTTGACTTTTATCCCTCCCACAACATGAGTCTGTTCAAGATACAGGTTCACTTCTTAATTTCTTTAAATATACTCTCCCAACAGTATCCCCAAAGATGACATAAGCCTCCCATGCAAAGTTATTATAAAATATAAATAAAACACGCAATCACTCATAATCAATATATTTATTGTTTAAATTGATAAAAAATATGCATAATTCACTTATTTATTGTGTCTGAGAAGCGATCACAAAATTTTATTCAATAGTTCCCAACATACAATGAGACGTAAAATTTATAAACTTACCAACGGGGAAAGACGCCGCAACCTGCTACTATGAAGACAAACGCATTGCTGAGGAAAGAACTCAAGGAAAGCATATTTTGAAGAAAGCAAGTGCGAACGGTCGGCACTTCAGTGAAAAATTAGCTTGAAGTTGGACAGAATAAATTTTAATCCTCGCTTCCATTCTAGTGTTAAAAGATTTATTTCTTTATTTGCATTTAATAAAAATAAATATTACAACCTTATGCTATAATATTTCAGATGGCCTTATTTTATTTTATTTTTATGCCACATAGACGGCTTGCATAACTTCCGTGAGCACTCAGGCTGGAGGCCCATTGTGGTATCTCCCATTTCATCTTATTCCTTTGACAGTAACCCGGTTCCTTTGATAAAGTTCACCAGGGTTATTTTTGGATATTCGGCTATGTCTCTTGGTTCCACAATATGTATTCCCAGGTAGCTGAGCCTTCTTCCCATCAAGGCGGGACACTGGCACCATAGATGAATTGAAGTTTCTTCATTCTCTTCACATTTCCTGCATAAATTGGTGTTTTCCGTTCCCAACAGCTGCATGTGTCTTCTGAGGTGGCAGTGTCCTGTTAGTAGTCCTACCAGTTCCATCAGTCCCTTTCTGTCCATATTGAGTAGTTGCTTGCTTCGTCTGGGGTCTGGTCCATTTATGAGTACTGTGGTGCCCTCTCCCATTCTTGCCAGTGCTGGGATTTGACCCACCTTTCAATATGTAGTTTGGTGTGGCAAGCTGCCACTCCTATGGCAGGCTCGGATCCCTCAAGCACTGCTTCCTCCCCTTTCCTTGCTAATCCATCGGCCCGCTCGTTGCTTTTGATACCGTTATGTCCTGCTACCCAGATCAAGGTTATTTTATTAATTGTAATGGTATCTTATTTTTCAGACGGCCTTAGAATGGGTACCTTGGATGAAGCACTATATGTGGACCGGAGGCTACAAAGCTGTAGAATACTGCGACTATATGGGAGAAGGACTTGCTAACTTCCTCGGTATCACAACACCAAAATACCAGCTGGAAATCAATGAACATGAGAGGCTCGAAGCAGAGAGAGAGAAAATGGCAGCAGAAACGGCAGGATGGATGACAAGCAATGGCACAAATGGGGCCACACCATTGGTCATCTCCCAGCCAATGGCTATTGGTGATGGCCCTGCTCCAGTTTGAATATTATCATGTTTCTAAATGCATGGAAAAATAAACAATTTCCAACAATGTTCTATTTTTTAAATATGTATTTTTCTTAGCTTCTCTCAATTTGCTTGAATTATTGTCTATTTAAACATCTCTATGGTCTTATGTACCAGTAGCATATTATTGTTAATTATTTAACTCTATTTTTAAAAACATTTACAACACCTTTTTATGTAGTCATTTTGATATTGTCAATTTTATGTGCTAATTATTATTTGTTTTATTTAAGATTTCATAACATCACTAGGCCTACCTGAATGGTATAGTTAATAAGTTTTGGACTGATGAGGGGAATAACTTGTATAAAAATTATGTTATTTGTGATTGTTTATTGTCTAAATTTTATTTATTGATTCTTGACAATATATTATGACTTGTCTGTACTGTGTAAAATTTCACTTTATGTTAAGCTGCATTCACACTAAAGCATATGTCATATTATTTAGGCACTGGAGTTTTTTTTCTGTTGATGATTGATGTTTTTGTGGCTATCATTGGCTAGAAAAAGAGAAAGTGCTGCATTTACATTTAAATCTGAACAGGGCTTCTTAACCTTTGGAAAACCAGCACACATTGTGGAGCAGCCACAATATACCATTGGACACTAGCGCGCGCAGTGGAGCCTATTCGGAAAGGGATTTTAAGCCTTAACCCGTTAGGTGCCACATGTATTTTTTAAAAATGCTGGAGAAGTATCGATAATCCATGAATATATATATTTTTTTATTTTGATTACTTTCATTTTTAGACACTTGTTTTCAATAATGTGACGTAATTTTAAAACCGTGGGTAACGCGTGACGAATTTTATGGCTTGAGCTATATATCGTTCTGTGGCACTCAAGCACAATAATGTATTGGAACGATATATCGTTCGGTGGCACCTAAAGGGTTAAGTATGTTTGTACAATACTTAAATAATTTTTATTCGATTGACGAATGAATAATATTACGTTTAAAATATTCTCGCTTCTCGTTTGTCACATGCGCACGCGTCTACTGAAAAAATAAATAATATCCTGTCACCGCAAAAAATATTTCGAGTTTTCAAAGTCATATCGTTATACTTATTTGCAGGAAAACCTTGAGTTATTTTATTTTTTGTGAAAGGCACTTATTTAACTTTATGGCAAATATTGTAAAACTTCAAAAATATTTTCATATTTCTTTATCTTTTTTTTTGTAACATGAGACAGAAAAAAATCATTTCTCTAAATATATGAAGGTATTCTGGGGAAACTACTAATGATATATACATACAATTTTTATAAATACATAAACACATTACCTGGTGATTTGATACCATTTACAAAAGCATCATTTTGAAAAAAAACAAGTAATTACAAAATAACACTCAGACGGTTAACGCGGAAAACACTCCAGTTTGTAGGGATTTCTCCGCCGAAAATCTCGGCTTTCAAGAGGTTAACGCTGACTAGCAAAATAGCAATGTACGTAATTGAGTGGGGGTGATATCTTCTGACGTATTTCCATAAATAACGAGTTTAGTTTTGTTATCACTCCCCCTTGAAGTACATACATAGATTAGCAATTTAAGTGAACCTGACTTATACTTTTTCATGCTATCACAATGTCTGTCAGAATTGAGTCAATTTCACCCGAAAGTAAATTAATTCCTTTTTTTTAATGGTGACAAACATTCTGGGTTTCGAATAACCTCACAATATTTTAATTCTGCCTACTATCATCATAAAAAGTGGAAATTATTGCTTGTGTAATGATGGATAAGTTCTCTGCTTGCAGCGCACTGAACCCGTGACATCTGGGTGCGAATCCGATGCTTTGGACTACTCTGCTACAAATACTCGGTTATTGATTTGATGATTCATTACTGGGGAACATGTAACTAGTTTGGACATAGTACAAGTTTATTTTGACTCGAGTTGTGACTGTGGATGAATTTTTTAGGGACACATTCATCAAATGTATCTTGAATGATTCTGGGAATTAATTGATCTTGGTGGAATGAATTAATTCTTTAAGGGCGAGCAATAAAAAACGGCTCTAAACATCACTTTGCAGGTTGCTAACCCAAACAATATCACAAAAGATTTACGTATCTGTAAATTCTCTATGAGTATTTAGGAGAATGTATAAGGTTTCAAAAGACAATCCTAAAATGTCTGAATATAAGTGCAGTTTGAAGACCCGTGAAAGCAATTTTGGATGTTTTACCTAAAATTTCACTATGTATTTCATATAAAATTTAAGAGATTACAGTTTGAGGATTATTGTCTTTTGAATCCTTATACATTTCCCTAATTATCCATATAGAATTTACAGATAAATCATTTGTAGTATTTCTTTAGTTTGCATCCTGCAAAATGTGTATTTTTGGGTGCTGCCCGTCAAATTTTGTATGTTTTTTTACCCATGTTTGCTGTTAAAAGTAGTACTATTTTACAGTAGGCTGTTTAATATCTGAGGCCTATCTTTCTTTACAATATCAATCTTATTTGTAAATCATTTGTGAATTGTCTTCTTTACGTAATTACAGTATTTTTTATTAAGTTTATGATTAATGTTAAAAAATAAATTCTAGATTTTATTGTGAAATGTTTAATTTTGTTTGGAATATATTAATTGTTAATTATAATAAAATTGTTTGCTATTAACATTATGTGCTAATAATTTGTGTCCAGTTGTTTATATTATTGAATCAATTTTTAAAGGATATTATGTATGACTGTAAAAAGAGTACCATTGTTCTGTAAATATACATGAAAAATGTGGTAAATTGATAAAAAGGTGTGATAGATTGTGTAAGTGGCCTTTATTATAATATGATGTGTAACTCGGCCTTATAAAGTGGGTTTATTTATTCCAAATACGTAATAAGGAACTCCAGTCAACTGATATTTTTTATCAATAATGAAGTTCAAACAATAACAGTATATTTGTTTTTTTTTTTCTAAAGTTAGTTTTCATAGTTAAAATAATTTTCAAAGTTTCATTTTTTCAAAGCCCACCAAAACGCTCCAAATCTATGGCCGGTCGATTTTGATCTGTTTTGATGTTAGAATGTCAAATGTCAAAACAAGGATGAGCTTTACCGTACATAATTTTATATTCTATTCATAGAAAACCATAACTAATAATAAGTAAGAAAATTATGTACCTTTTTAGAAACTTTAATTCAAAGAATAATAATAGTATTGAGTATTAACATTATCATAATATCCATTGATAATTGGTTCACTCATGAATACTCTAATTTCTTTCATTAATAATAGTTTTTTGTAGTGACGTCAAATGATCCAAATTCAATTGTACCAACATACCAAGATATTTCGATGAGATGATTTTTTATTCACTTTTAAATAACGATTTATGAATTCTACTTTTTCACTGGAGTTCCTTATTGTAATTATAACAAAAGAGCACCATAATATTTGTAATTATTATTAATCTTTGTCATTTTTTGTACACAATTTTAAGCAAACTTAGTTTTTTAATATTTCTTTTACATCTTAGTATGAAATAATTAATATCTTTCCACAATATTTTTGTTACATTATGATGATTAGGCTAATGAAACGTATTTTATCCATATAATAATTGTATTTATTGTACATTTTGTCAGCATTTATTATTCTCTGAATTAATAAAGCAATTTTATATCATCATACTGTTTGTTTTGTATTAGTGATATGGTTTTCATTTTACTACAGATCCCAAACTGAAACCTTGAACACATATTGACCTATTTTTGTTTACAGTGCCGGAAACATTTCTCTCTCTTCCTGTGTCAACTGCGGTTAGAGGTGCATAAACGGGGAGATAATCTTCTCTACCAAGTGAGCGGGCTGCCTATTGCTACTGTAGGGCTTTTATTTATTTATATTTCAAAGAATTGTAAACTGCGTTTTATGTGCTAGCGGCGCTTGCTGATGGCAATCTTATATTTTAGCCCGCTCACTAATGTAATGGAGGGTATAAGATGGAATTTGTGCGGAGACGGAGGCGGCCGGTGCTGGGGGTCCAGCGGCCGAGGTTGGAGATAGAGGGATTCGAGTTCGATTCTAATTTGAAGTAAAATGTTTTGTCTAAATCTATTATAAGTTTTCTGACTGGAGGAATTTTCGAGCCCGTGTTAATTATGCTATTCCTGACGAACCAGGGACTTTTGGTGAATCGTCGGAGCAATGCATTCTGGAATGATTCTAGCCTTTTTATATTTGAAGTAGCCCATATGGGTGATGCGTATGTTAATTTTGGTTGGATTGTCGATGTTTAAATGATAAGTTTGTTTTTTAGGTTGAGTTTACTGTTGTAGATGATAAAGGAGTAAAGTGCGTTTGCTGTCCATCTCGCTTTCGCAAGTTTTTCGTTAATGTGTGTGTTCCATCGTAGTTTCCGGTTGAGTGTCTTTCCTAGGTACTTGGTACTTTTTTGCCATGGTATGATTTTGTCGTACATTTTGACGTGACGCACCGGGGTGCCGCTTGACAATAGTACGTTTAAGTTTTTTCGTTGATATTTACGTTTAAAGTTTTGAAAGCGCCAACAAGCCCTCCATTGATATGCTTGGTGTAACCCTAAGTGACCAGCTCAGGTATGGGGGCTCCATCGAAGCCAGGGTAAAGTTAGCCTCTCAGAAGCTGGGCGTATTGTACAGAGCCCCCAGATACTTTAATAGTACACAACTGCTGACCCTGTACAAATCGCAAGTGAGCCACACTGTGTGGTCGGGAGCTTCAAAATATCTTAAAACCCTTGACTCTGCAGAAACTGGTGGTCTGTTTGATAGATTCGCCCATCTTAACAAACGGATTGCAATCTTTGGAGCGCAGATGTCAGGTGGGAATGCTGTCCTTGTTCTACCGGTATTTCAATGGAAGATGCCGCTTCTATGACTCGTTCTTGCGTTCAACAGCTAGGCTGTGGAATGATTCGCTGGTCTCTGTTTCCTTCCTCCTACAACATTGGTCTCTTCAATATCCAGGTTCATTCCTTCATATCCTCTAAAAGACCCTCCGCACAGCATCCTCAAAGATGACACAGGCCTTGAGGCAAATTGTTTCTCTTAGGGCCCCCTGTGTGGAGCTATTTTAAAAAATGCAAAGTGAGGGCTCTGAGGACTATCATACTAAATTAATTTTTTAGTAGAACTTATATGTATGTAAAAATAAAAAAACAAGTTTCTTTAAAAGCATTTTTTATATCCACGTTTACACATAGGTATAAATAAATAAAAATGTACCATGATACAATACTCAAATAAATTTCAAGAAAACAACACTGTTCAAAAGCTATATTAGATTTAATACACCAATGCAGATTTCCAATTTTTGGTACCAAATTAAGGGGCTAACGGGTTAATAATGGTTTGGACGGCCTCCGTGGTCGAGGTGTAAGGCTCTCGACTACGAATCCGAAGGTCGCGGGTTCAAATCCCGGCGTGCGCAAGTAAATTTTATTTAATTAATTTGTGTTGTTTCACAATTAATTAATTTAAAAATAATATATAGTATATTTGCTCACGTTCCAGAGTGGAACATACTCTCAGTATCGCCCTGGTGAAAGACCACCATTCAGAATTGAAACGTTGCTTGAAATGGTTTTTAGCCGTGTTTGGTGACCAGATCTGAATAGCCAGGTATTCCCCACCTTCCTCTGCCCCTTCTCCTTCCCCTCCAAAATACTTTCAGCCTCACAACATTCCCCAATTGGGAATGCCATAGTCTCACTGGCTCCAGACGGTTGGGAGCAGTTGGGACTCTTGTGCGGTATTCATATTAAAAAAAATATATTTTGGATACTATAACCTTTATGTTTTTTTTTGTATAAGGCAATTCACCCTAAGGAGAGTGCTATGTGAACCTTTTTGTTGCTACTAAATTTTTCTTTCCATACACAAGTTTGAGAGGCAAATAGTTTTAATGCAATCATAATACTAAATTATTCAGGGTATGCAGTATTGCGATTAACAAATAAATAAATATGTATTTTATTGAAATGCTTTGATGGAATAAAATACAATGGAAAGTGATTTCGCCATCTACCGGCAAGAACCGAAAAAAGATAAGTAAAAAGTACTTGTACCATCTATCAAAAACCAAGTAACCGTTCTAAGTTCGTAGTTTTGGCGGTAGGGTACATGTACCAATCAACCAAAAGTTATGCAACTGCCTAATAGATGGCGTTAGCACATAATGAAAAATCTGTCAAAAAATCACCATCGAAACATTAAAAAAAAAACAGATTTTGATAGGGCCTGTCTAATCTTTTTAGATATTGGTTTTCTATAAATGATGCATCACACCACAATTTTTTGAAGCAAGTGTAACGCTTTAACTGGTTTGTTATGCAGGGAATGTCAAATAATAATCTGTAAATGTGTAAATAACTATTTATTGGCGATTGTGGCACAAGTTCACGTCATATAAGGTTGTATTATATTTTTCCTCACTCGAGCGGGGGGTAGGCGGAGGTCCCCGTGAAATCATTCCTGCCTTCTCGGCCGGCATCTATCCTCTTCTTCTAATTTAAGGCTGGTAATTGTATTCCATTGCTGGCCATGCACATCGGCGTTACACAAGTGAAAAAAGTACCGACGGAGTGACCATGATTGGGTAAATTAATGATTGTTAGGTAGGTACCTACTCCAAGGGTAAACGAGAAAAAATGCAATGCGGTAAACAAATCCGAATTCGTTAACTTCTCCAGTCGATAAGAAAAATGTAGAAATTACACAACAGATATATAAAAGAGGTTTTTGTTTTTACCAATTTCATGGAAAAATCAAATTTAATAAGAAATTTGTCATTTTTTTCTAGTATCTTTTGTTATTCATGGTTCGTTTTTTCTTAGGGCAGGCACAGCTTTTCAGCCTTTATGGGCTGCACGCCACTTGTAGATACCTACAAGATATACAATGCGGCAAAATAATCTAGAAATTTAACCAAATGGATCGAAAAAAAAATTATTATGGCAACGCCAAGCTGCTCATTTTGTTTGGAGGTTTGTTGTCAGAAATCTACCCGGAAGTAGGTGTAGGCATTCCGATTACAATTTTTTAATTAATTTATTTATTCGTTGTTTGAATTTGCATTTTCAATGAATAAAGCAATACATGGCGGGACGCGAGAGGTTAGTTAATGTGTATTTCAGCGCTGTTTAGCAGAATTTCGAGCGAGGAAGCTTCTGTCCAACACTGAAGATAATATTATCTCTTTAGATATGGTTTTGAAAAAAATTACAAGCATTAAGCAGTTCAAAAAATTTAACTCAGTCCTATTCTTACACAAAAATGAGTCGGAGAAGCGACCCGTTCTCATGAAGCCGAAATCATCTGTGAACGGGAGTTCAGTTCGTGTCGGTCGAGTTTCAGGCACGTGCACCGGTGAATAGGGGATCAATGCTGCTACCTCCTTCGATCAGGTTCCATTGAAATATCCGTAGAACAGACTCAGAATACCTATATTTGCTTCTGTGCATTATGGATAGCAATCGATCTGTTAACAACGGATTGTCAATCAGACGGACCGCCCCCTCCGCACATATTCAAGTAGGTTTATCAGGTATTTTTGAGTTCCAGCTCAGTTAGACGTACTTGAGATTTGTACAGGGTTAGCAGCTGAATGAATCTATTGTTTATGCATCAAAATAATGAATTTATAAGTTCTTGAATGTTGTAACTCCTTAACCCTGCACTAAACCGGCCAAAATGGTGATTGGTAGGTACCTACCTCCCATCTGCCTGGCTGAACAACTCAAGGCCTTTTAGCCTTTCATGTAGAATGTAGGAGGCCGTAGGTAAGTGATAAGTGTTACCATATCAAAGCAACCGTGGCGCAGAATATTTAGGACGAA